>BCLH01000194.1:146460-188128 GCA_001602315.1 Zoysia pacifica | reverse complement strand
GGCGTCGGGCCGCCGCGCGCCCATGCTAGGTCGTAGCCGTTGCAGAAGAACTTTCCCTCGGCGGCCATGACGAGAGCCCCGGCGCCAGGGGAGGCGCGGACGGCTGCGACAGCTGAGCGGATCGCGGAGAGGAGGGCCGGGTTGAGGCGGTGCTCGCCGGCGCCGTTGAGAGTGATGAGGTCAACGCGGCCGCGTCTCTCCACGGTGCACAGACCTCCGGTGGCCATACCTACCTCTGCCTTGCAGTGGATGCACTGACTGTTGGAGTGGACTACTCTTAGAAGTGAAGTGTTGAGGCGATAATGCGGTTCATTTTCGAGCTTCACGGGTCAGGCGGTAACGTCCATGCACTGGCGAAGCTAGGTGGTACTTCCCTGGTGCACCGGCACCAGGATCTAAGACCAATTTTCCTCTTGATTGCTTATTTTTTCACAATATTTGTTTAAAAATTTGTACATAAATAAAGAAAGGCACCAGGTATTTTGTAGGTTAGCTTAGCCACTGCGTCCATGGCCAGCTTTTGGGCTCCAAAACGAAGCGACAGATAAGCTGGGGCGGCGACCAATCGACGACGAACTGGACAATCGATGAACTGTGTGTACTGCTGAGCTGCAGAAATTCAGGCCTCCGCGTTAGGGAAGGGGATGGAGGCTCCACTGGCTCAGTTTTGGCACGAAAATGGAGGCGGGTATTCTGAGGATGAATACTATAGGATACATCAAATATTCATCTCGAATTGTTGATTCAGTACAACTATGCTGGTAGTAGTTCAACCCCACGTCCACTGCAATCCAGCTTGGAGAAGTAGTTGTACAAGTCCCTGGCCACTGGAATCCAGCTTGGAGGAGCTCGTGCGTAGTACCAGCAGAGCACAGCACGCTGCCGGCGCCTAGAGCCGCGGCCGCGCTGCGGCCCGGGCGGGGGCGCTGTGGTCCTTGACCTTGCTCCACACGTTCGGCCACGCGGCCTTCCGAATTTCGGCCACGACCTGCCCGTCCCACCCCCTGGCCGCGAGCGCCTCCGCGGCGTCAACGGCCGCGTTGACCACGTCCTCGACGCCGTGCTCCACGGCCGCGTCCACGACGCCCCGCCGCGCCGCCTCCGCGGCCGTCATCCTGTCCCCGCGCAGGAGCAGGTCCCGCTTCGTCACCGCGTCGGGGACCTTCTCCCGCATCAGCTCGGCGAAGTAGTCGATAATTTTGATCCCCACGTCGACCTCGCTCATGTAGAGGAACCCGCGGGCCGCGCGCATGAACACCGCGTCGTGCGCCAGCGCGAGCGCGCACCCGGCGGCCGCCGCGTGGCCCGTCACGGCGGCGACGGTGGGCATCGGGAGCGCGAGCAGGTCGGCCACCAGCGCGCGGAACTCCTCGCCCATCGCGGCCTGCGCGTGGAGCGGCGCCGGGGACCGGTCGAAGCCGTTGGAGAAGTACTTGCCCTCGGCGGCGAGGACCAGCGCGCCCGCGCCCGCGGACGCGGCGACGGCGGAGCGGATGGAGGCGAGGAGGGACGTGCTGAGACGGTGATCGCCGGCCCCGGTGAGCGTGATGAGGTGCACGCGGCCGCGCCTCTCCACCGTGCACATGTTGTTGGGCTCCATTCGGGCGATTGCTACGGAGTGGAGTACGGCCGGCCGTCAGAAACTTGAGAAATGGGGTTTCACTTTCGCCGGTCTGAGGTAAGATAACGCCTTTGGCTCCTGGTCTTTAGCTCTTTGCTTTGGGCAATTAAGTAGGAGTATTACTTTAACGAGTGTGAGAGATTAACTCCCAGTTCGTTCTTCTTCCATGATTAAATTATCTTTGGCTGATCGCGCGGCCAAGAGTCTGAGACGAACAGCTTTACTATGACGCAATGGCCTGCGTAACCGGGGATTTTTAATCTTTTCAGAACAAATTTATATTAGTAGTAGTGGTATAGTTCAAGCTTTATGACAGTGACAAAGAGATCATTTTGTGCAGCGTATGATACGCTGCAGCTTTTTTAACCTGAATTCGCGTGTGCCAGCATTAATCTTCATAGCTTTGATGAAATGACGAGAAAACCAGGAAATCAACTGGGCCTGAAGATGATGGAGTTGCGTGACGCGCTACCGTCCCAGCGCCGTCACTATTCATATGCTGATTTCTCTTTTTTGTTGCACCTTTAGGCTCCTCTGAAATGCGAGAATTTTTTTTCTATTTTCTGTGTTTTTCATACAAAATTAAACTGATTTTTATAAAATTTCACAGTAAAATTTCTGCGTTTCAAAAGAGGCCTTAATAAGTTTCGGCTGCAGCTTAAATTTTGTATGGCTGCGGATGATAACATGGAGTACAATCCACACATTTTTTTTTGTTTGAATTCTTATTTTTTTTGTTTGAATTCTTTATACATGATTTAGGGCTCCTTCGGAACATAAAAATTTCACTAAAAACACACAGGAATCAATTCATCATTTTTTTTAAATATACTTCCTTCAATTTAAAAATATTAACACAGCTGACTTTTAACATCGATTTTGACTATTTATCTTATTTAATTTTTTTTCAAATATGTAAAATTTTGTTATTATTCAATTTATCATTAGTAAAATTTAAATCATAATTAATAATTTTACATATTTGAACAAATTTTTTCAATAAAATAAATGATCAAGTGATGTTAAAAGTCAAACAGTGTTAATAATTTAAAACCCAGAGCGAGTAGATATCCGGAAAAAAAAATCCTCCATTTGAAAGGAGGCTAAAGAGGCCTTATAGTGAGCCACGGAGCGTGCGGCCCGCTGAGAGCACTAGATACGCTCTCAACAGGATAGAAATGTATCGCTGCCACTAGGGTAAAACACAGAAGAATACTCTGATGACAGGAAAAGTACAATGCCCAGCCCAGAAAAAAGATCCAACACAAACACATACAAAATTTATAACATACGGTTTCTTCTAACATTCATACAAATCCAACCTCCAGATGAACTTAATTAACTAGATTTCTGAAGAGAGGCTATGCACTTCTTGCGATACTTAAGAGGTGTTTGCTTGGGCCTTGTTCAGAATGACACCCTCGTACTTGACCTGGAACCACTTCATGGCGTCCTCCTTGGTGACCCTGTGCTGAATGCCAACTCTGGACTTGCACCTGCGGCGGCGGGCAACACGGTACCCCGCGCGCTCAAGGACGACGTAGAAGTCCATGCCATAGATACCAGTAGATGGGTCATACCTGAAACAAAGCAATGAAAGACCAGTGATTAGTCATGAACAGAATGCAGCACTTCATCAAGCACTATCAGAAACTGCAATAATGTAAACATGTGAAACAAATAAAATTCCTAAGGCAGGCTAGCAACTAAACTAGGCAACTCGCTACCAAGTGAATGCTCATTCATGCTTACCTTTTGGAGAAAAAAATGGTTATACTATTGAGACAACACCAACAAATGGCATGGCAGGATACCCATGATTCAATACATAAAATTACACCAGGACAAAATTACTCATCAAATAATTATATGAGTTAAAACTGGCACACTGCGGCGTTACATAATCAACTATACTATACAAGCAAAGAATCAATCATAGAAACATAGACAACATCAAAACAGTTGCATATTGCAGAAATGGGATCTAATATAGCATGAAGTTCCAAAAAAAAAGAAGAAGAAATGGGATCATCTTACTTGATGCCAAGATCAATGTGCTCCTGTATACCAAAACCAAAGCACCCGGTTTCGCTGAAGTTCCTCCTCAGCAGCTCATACTCCTTCACCTTCAGGCCACTCTCCAGCAGCTGCATTGCCTTCTCTCCCCTAATTGTCACATAGCATGCAATCTTCTCATTACGCCTGATGCCAAACGACCTCACAGTGTACCTGGCTGAAATTTGAGATGATCACAGCTTAGTTAACCTAAACAACAAAACAATGAAGCTTCAGGTTCAAGAAAAATACCCTTTGAAAACACTGGAGACTGCCCACTCAGCTGCTCGAGCACCTATTAAACAACCAACGAAGCTTAGCAACAGCTAGTGATGAAGATTATGAATACGATAACGAAGAATGGAGTCATATCAATACGGACAATATTAATCAGTCTCCATCTAAAACAGCGTAAAAAAAAAACCTAGCCGACGTATTATTTAGCGTTTAAACGGTAAAATTCAAGTCATATAAGTTCGATTCAAATGGATCAACAGACAGAACCCAGTGAGGAGCACTATTCGGGGTGACGGACGAATACCTTGGCGGCGCGAGTGAGGCGATCACCACTCTCGCCGACAGAGATGTTGAGGACGAGCTTCTGGACCTTGATATCTCGCATCGGGTTCGACTGCTTCTTCTCCGAAGCCTGCGGCCACAAACACCAAACCAACCACGCCGTCAGAACCGCGCACACGAACGGATTGGACAAATGATTTCAGGGGAAAGAAGAAACATAGAGGAAAATAAAGTGAGCCTGCGGCCGGAGAACTCACCATTGGAAGATCCGGGAGACGACGGTGCAGGTTGGGTGCGGATTGAGAGCGCGGTGCAGGCGGCGGCGGCGGCACGGTGGCTTTGCAAAGCAGAGACCGAACCCTAAATCTCACTGCTGGGTGTTTTTGCTGTACGCAATTACCCCCATGGCCCCGTGGAATGGACTAAAGTGGACAAAGATGAGAAGGGCTTCACGGTAATTCCCAATGACGCTTAAACAAAAAAAATTCCGTTGCCGGGACTCGAACCCGGGTCTCTCGGGTGAGAGCCGAGTATCCTAACCAGCTAGACTACAACGGATTTATGGGTGTGATCGCTTTCAAGTATTTAAATTCGTTGCATGGTCCAAATGGATCTGTTACTTCCTCACCATTCATTAGCTCTTAGCATCATTCACTCCAGACAATACACATAATAAAGTGTGATAGGATAAAAGGATAAATATATTTGAACACCTTTTTCTCTTAATTGAAAACCATGGTTGTGAACAAAAACAAGTTTCTCCCCAGAACCATAAGTTATTGCACCATACAACAAAGACACATGTCAAATCTAGCTTGCAGCTCATCTAAGTACAAAAATATCACAGCACATTAGTGTTTCATGCGACTGAAACTAAAAAAAAAAAGAAGAGAGTTTCGCGGATCCTTTCAGCTCTACCACTGATACTGCAAGAACTAAGCAGTAATCTTGAACTCTTCATTCACAGAACTAGCTGCTGACAGATTTGGCTTCATATCTCTGGGCAGTGGGGCACCAAAACTGGGCACTACTTGAAACCAACAGTCAATGTTCATTCCCTCAGAATATATCTGATTGATGTAACACATTGATGCAGTTATGGAAAATTATATACTTTGACCACCTTGGATGTGTCACACACAATAAGGTTATCTGAATCAGTTGGGGTGGTACACAACCAGTTTACCTGCCAAGAAAAGGTCACAGATGAGCACTTTGACTAAAAACTCCAAAAATATTTCAATAAAATATAATTCATTGTTGTTGTGTATATATATTTTTGTTTTGAATTGTGAATATAACTAGCCAAATACTGTAATTCACAGAAACTGAGGATCCAGCTTTGACCTTCTTCTTCACATCGATATCTAACACCACTTCACTATTGCTGTCTGTTTCAGAAGAAAATCCTTTGGACCAATCCCATAGCTTCACTGATGCATCATTGCCACCGGAAACAAGGAACCTGCCCTTCTCACCAAATGCTGAAAATGCTCTGATAAGGAGCGGCTGATTTGTTAAAAATTTGATATATGCAAGTAATATACTTACAGAATGAAGGGAGGGACTTACACACAAGACACAGCTGCAGTATGCCCACCCATTGCATAATCAAGATGGATCCTTTTCACTTGACTCTGATTACTGCTCCCCTCCCCAAGATCAGTTCCTTTTGAACCCATTGCTGAACTTGCTGCACGAGAATGTCCTTTCAATTTTGCAGGGGCCAGCTCATATTCAAGATCAACTACATCAACAGCACCATCCCCCCTAGCAACAGCACAAACTTTGTGCAGCCCTCCTAAAGCACTCTCTTCAGAAACTGCTACTGAGTGAACAAACGCAGGGTTGAAACATTGCCCTGCGCTACCAGAAGAACTGCCATTTTGCAACTCCGGAGATCCTGAAATTCAATATAAATCACAACGTTGATCCGAACTGGAGTGTTCTGTGGTAGAAAATAGTAGCATCTACAGCTTTGTTGGATCAACAGATTTATTCTTTCACTCTGCAAAGTGAGGTGAACCCACTTTCTGGCAGACATATAAAGGATGCATTTATCATGCTAAAGCATATTATGTGTGAACCTACCGGAACTGTTAGGATACTTTATAATCAACTTATGGACGAAAACAGAACTTGGAGCAGCTTAAGTAATGTAAAATGTTTCCAGGCCTTCAGAAGAAGAAATGGAGGTACCATAATCAATAGAAAATAGTGTTCGTCCTTTAGAGAAATCCCACGCGATGAGCTTTGAGTCAAGGCCACCCGTAACTACTGCAGAATGGAATAAATCATATCAAATGTAGACTTAATCAATACAAGTAAAGTATTGAATGTTTGCTAGCTAATCAGCTGTGAACAAAAGAGAGGAATAATAATAAACAAAAAAAAGGCAACTGATGGCCCCAAACCTGTCCAAGGTCTCCAAGGAATGAATTGCACACAGCTGCAAATCTTTAGAAAGATCACTAAGGAACATCTGGTGTAACAGATATACAAGCAGGCAGGCTACATAGATTGTACAATTTTTGAACATAACGTGGAACACAGTTATTTGAGAAAAAAAAATTCCAGTTACAGCACATAAGGATACACTTGCATGGGCTTCCCTCAATCTTTTGTACAAGCATTTTTGAATGGTACTGATGATCTGCAAAGGAAAAGCAGAGCTTCTCAAAAAAGAATTTGTGAACAAGAGTAGAGGCCTAGTAATGCCTATCAATGTGTTGCACACATCATTCTTGTAAATATAACCAAAAAAAAAAAGGCAGACCGGGCACATAGACCACTCGGGCAGGGTCTGGGGAAGGGTCCGGCCATTTTCGGCCAATTAATTTGAAATGCCCAAAATTAACAAATTTGATATCAACAACACGTGCAACTTAGATCTAACTTCAGGTGCAGCATGTTTAACATTCCAAAGTCCTAAATGATCATCACTTAAAGTTAAATTTAAAAAAAAACAGTATGCCCTATAATATGTTTCATTTTTGCTGTACTTAAATAATCTAGTTGTAAAAGGCTTCAACGCCTAGAGGTTTGCAGACCATTCCACTTTTCATGAGACAAACTCAAAGCAACCAATAATGAAATCTGGAGCATGTCATATTTCATCATTGTTCAGAAATGATAGACATATATCTGCTCTAAGCTTCAATACCTTCACATCCCCACTGTCATCTGCAGCAGCGAGAAAACCTTTAGGGCTAATAGCAATCTGCATAAAAAACCAACCTATCATTATCTGAATTTTAGCTCAATTCAGCTCTAGCGTGAAACATAGTTTATATGCGGTAAAAATAAAGTTGAACATGATCATGGACTCATGGCATGGAACTAAATTAAAGTGACGTCATGGCATCTACCTGATTGATTTCATCTCTATTGTAGCTATATGTCTCTAATGGCTTCGACTGTGGTCCCTACAAGAAACCACTGTTGTAATCATGTTACTGAAGAGAAACCAAGGTATAGGTGTCGTAATAGTAAGTTGGATCATACAAACTCAAACTGAGAATAAGAAAAATAGAATTACATGCTGGACTTACCATACGAACATCAAAGGAAAATATCTCATTTTCTGCAGAAACATATATAAAATCTTCACTTCCTACATGAAGAATGGAATTTAAACGTGTAATGTCACAAAAAAAATGTTTATAAATACTTCTGAATATGTTTCTATTTGGAGGTTATACCGACCTGGTTTAAAACAAATTGATGAGATTGGTTTGTTTGTTGCCTCAAGGGTTTGCAACACATCTTTGGTTCGCAGATCAAACCAGCAAACACATCCATCCTAAGGTAGCAACATGGCATAATTATCAGCCCAAGGGCTAGAAAAGGGGACCGATAGTATGGAATCATATTTGTAAGGTATCACAATAGCATCATAGCTACCGAGGAAAATTTTAATAGAAAGAAGCCAAGTGCATGGATAACACAACAAAAATTGCTGAAGCGCCTGCTGTTATTTCTGACTACTTGTCATTCTCACATCTCCGTATTGGCAATAAGCATGGAACATTTGATAAAATATCTGTGATAATTGAATGCCCAAAAGGGTCATGATGAAGAATGAATTCAAGTGCTAACCAAACATTTTACTTCCATGCAGACAGTGGTCATGTACACTGAAAAGCACATTAGTGTTGGTAGTTCCACAGCAGTAGAAAGCATAAGCGGCCGCCAATGCTAAAGGAGCACTAGTAAAGTAGTCACTGTCCACGAGGTGTTCGAGCCCTTGTTCTGATCGAAATACACTACCACCAGCTACAATCACAAGAAAGATGCTCTAGAGTCCCCAGGCCGTACTAGAACGGAAGCTAAACTTTGAAGAAAGATCGATGCCACGATACTGCGCGACCGTTGCTTGGGGAAAGACCAGAGCGAGTAGAAGCGTGTACCTCACCGGAAGACGCGACGATGCCCGGGCGCGCGGAGGACGCGATGCAGCATGTTACGGCGCCCTTCTTGTGGCCCCGCAGCCGCCGGGGCTTCCGCTCCATCGATGCCGACGGCGCCGGCGCCGCTCCATCGGTCTCCGACATGGCGCCGCCAGACCAGTGAAGACCAAGCCCCCTTTTACCCACTGCGGAAGCCGAGCCCTCCGAGGTTTTTTTTTTTTAGAGACACAAACGAACGCAGACCGTTGAATTGGCAATTGGACGGTGCAAACACGCTCACGGGACGTACCGGTGAGGCCCAGCGGAACGGGATATTCCGGCCCTTGCGGCCGGTACGGGAACGGAATTTTTTGGCAAGGGTGCTCCACCTGCCAGTGAAACAAGCGGCGCCTGCTTACGTCACTGCGTCAGGGGCCGAAGGAGCCCACTGGCCGCGGCCCACGGCGCGCGCCAAGAAAACAAAAACGCGGGAAAATCGCCGCCCAACCCAAATCCCGCGCACCGTCTGCCTCCTCTTCATTCCTCCCCCTCTTCGCCTCCCCCCGATTCGGAAACCCTAGCAGCGAGGTCTGCAGAGCCTCCCGGAGCCGGATGATGGCTGCGACCGCGGACCAAGCGCTGCTCGACCTGCTGCCCCAGATCCACGCCCTCTTCTCCGATCCGCTTCGCGTGGTAACGGAACTCATCCTCGCTCTGGTTCTCCCGTACGATCCCGCGCCTTGGACCCGTACTTGTGCGATTGATTCCTAGGTTAGGGGACAGGATTTCCTGAGTTCCGTCAGTGTTATGGATTCTCGTTGCTTCGTCTGGTGTGAGGATTTGTGTTACGACTGTGACAAATTCTGAAGGTTTTGCTGAACGCTTGACTGACAGTTGTTGTGCTCTACTAGTATTTATTCTGGCTATCACTGTCCAGTTGTGTGGGAAATACTGGTAGAAATTATGTTAGTTACTGACACATTTCTTTTTGGGTTCTTGTCCATGGATTCCCAATTCCTGTGTATATTCTTAGGAATTTTGCCCTTGCTAATATTAACCTCATTTTGATTGTCACATTCTCCGCTATTGATGTCTCTTAATGTATTCAGCGTGAAATTCATAAATAAACGGGCAAAATAAATTGGCAATAAAAAAACATCTATGTTTCATGAGTTTATACTTAGTCAGCGATGTGTTAACAAGGCTCAATATTCTGAATCGCTTGGCTCAAAAAAATATATTATGGGTCACTTATGTGCCTTTGTGGCTTGATTTTTTTTTAAAAAAAATATATACATCTAGTGTTTTTCTCCATTTCTGTTTGTTGGAAACTTTGAATTGTTTACCTGCTGGCTGATGCGCTCCGTAACATATTGTGGTTTTGTACCAGATTTCGTACAAATGGCTTAGTCGGAACTTCTCTGTATCATCAAATGATGCCAAGAGGTAACATTCCAGCTTTAATGAATATCTTCCCTTGAATACTGTGATGTCATGATCATGACTAACTAGCCGCAATTGACTTTTCAGATTGCTCCAGGAGTTTGCCAACAAGCATGGAACTGATCTCCAAGTCATTTACAGTGTATCTGGGTGGCTGAAGAATAATCCCCAAAATTATTGCGTGAAACTCACTTCAGGCCCAAAACTTGAAGGTATATATGGATTTATATTCTTTTAATGACTCGGTTTCGTAAATTGAAAATACATTGCCCCCTCTCAGATAAATATTGATAAGATTGGATCCCGAAATGCCTTTCGTCTCGACACACCAGTGATATGCTCGTTTTGCAGTGTAAATCTGCCTGCCTTTCTAAGTTGTTAATTTCTTCGTTTTATGCAGCGACAAAGCAAGAATTCAAAGATTCTTGCTCCATTCAGATCTATAGTATCCAATCTTCCATTCCAAAAGATACCGCCGTACTTTGGAATCCTGAATTTGTGCAGGCTGAGGAGCTTTTCAACCGGCCATTTGATGAAGATAATTGTTTGAGAGACAATAGGTACTCTTCTCTTAGTCCCTTTGGTTTTCTTCCAAGTAGGCTTACCTAACATGGAGGATTAAATGAGAATGATACATAACTAAACACACAAACAAAGAGAAAGTTATGAAGATAGCTGCCTGAATCATACTATGTCAATGTGTACCTTCCCTGATCACAATTTAAAATTTTGCACAGGTTTTGTGGTGTTTTAAATTCTTCTGTCAAGCGAACATCCAGTGGCAAGCATGTGAGCTCATTGCCACCAAAGCCTCTAAATAGTGCTATGGCAGCTGCACCATCAAAACCTAGCATTACTCCAAAGGAACAGGCTCAGCAGCGTGATCTACCTGGACCATCTAATCCAAAGCAAGTAACGAGAAATAAAGCTGAGAAGGATGATTCCTCAGCATTAGTAAAAGATAGTAATGATCCTGGGGTGAAAGAACCATCAGCTGCTGTCAATGCAAGCAAAAATAAAGCTCAGAATGGGAAGGCCCAGCCTGGCAATGGTGGATCTCTTGCTACCATGTGGGGCCGGGCATCAATAAAACCCAAGCCTCCGACAAACACTGAATCTACAGCTGCAGCAAGTGTTGCTGGTACTATCTCACAAGAGCTCATGTCTATATCTTATTTCCTTATTTTCCTGAGTATTTATTGCCAACTTCCAACATGTCTAGTTTTGTAGAACTAACCCTGTTATGTCAACTGTATTGATGCATCTCTGTTATTGTTTTCAGCTACAGCTGATGCGCAGATATGTGCTAAGGAAGAAGCAGATGCTGATAGCAGCGATGATGAACAAGGTATAAATTACAAGAGGAGCTCTAATGGGGCAAATAACAGAAAGAGACGAGCAGTATTTGACTTTTCAGATGATGATGAAGAGAATGTTGTGAGTATTGCATCTCCTGAGCGTCCTGCACAGCTTGCTCCAAATCCTGTTACTGAAGCTTCTGAAGACACTACAGAAAATCAAAAGAAGTTGGAAAGTAAACAGGATAAACCAGATAGTGTGAAAGACTGCTCAAAAGAGATGCATTCTGATTTCTTTTCTGAACATAATGCCAGAAATGGCAACACCATGAAACATTCTGAGACCTTGAAAGAAAAGGGTAGTGATCCTCCCATCAACAATAGCAAGCAGGATCTACCTGCTGAGCCTGCTTCGACCTCACCGAAAAGAAGGAAAGTTTTGAAGACACGGATTGATGAGCGGGGGAGGGAAGGTATAGCTGTGCTCTAGCCTGTAAAAACATACTATATGTTCTTCGACATTGTTCACTAGCTGAGAATTTTCTCAGCATGAAAAGTGATTAATTTATGTTAGCTTGCTGAGGTACATATTTTAATGTAATGACTATTTGTTGCATTGGAAGTTCATTCTGATTTTCTGTATATGCTTCTTGTGTACACATGTAACGAAGTCTACTACTTGTTAATGTGCTACCAGCATATGTAATTGATTAATGTCTTAGCTTTTTAGTGATCCATTTTCTTATTCTTTTATTTGCTTTCTGGTATAGTTTTTTTGAGGCGTTGGCTCTTTTCTATTTTCAGTTACTGAGGTCGTCTGGGAGGGTGAAGATACTGCAAGTGACAAGGCAGAGAAGAATGTGGGCAACTCAGATGCTGGAAGCAGGTAATACACTCGTTTACATTTGTACTGGGTAAAGTTGTTGATAATTCTTACTGTTATGATTGTATTTTCAACTTCAATATAAAACCGTGCAGTTGCAATGAGTATTTTAGAGATATCACTGGACAGTTCTGTTATAGCTGTTATTTCTCATCCAGTTCCTTAGGAAGGAAAACACGGTTACTCTGAAAATATAAGTTCTGTTCTATATTATTGATTTTTTAAGATTAAGTTTTAGTTCCTCCAGATATTTTTTTTATCTTCGGGAGGATTAAACTAGGTTTTCCCCTGATGATGACAAAAAAAATGTCCTTTTAGTTCTTCTGACGACAAAAAAAAGTCTGGAGGTAGTAATTTTTAAAAGATATGTTGTACAGAGAACTATTAGATTGTTAGATTCGCAATAGCATTCTTTTTTCTGAATAGATTCGTAATTTGGGAGCATCCTGTATAGATGATCATTATATGCATGTGGTCTGACAGCAGTGCCTTCTGGACATCTTGTGTGGATGATCATTACATGATTAGACAACTTGAACAAATGGATTCCATTTCCTTCCTCTAGTTCAATTTATTTTACTAACTCAATCCAAACTCACTGATGCTTCCCTCTCGGTCCTTCCATTTCATGTGTCAGGGCAACCCTTCCAAGCAAGCTGCAGGCAACATCCAATTCTGACAAAAGCAAAGCTCCAAGCAAAGCAGCAGGCAGCAAGAAACCTGCGAAGCCTGGAACCAAGCAAGGGAACATCATGTCATTCTTCAAGAAGATATGAAGTCCCATATCAGATGGCCTTGCTCATCAAACGCTGTCTGCTGTTGCACCGGCTTCACAACCACTGGATCGAACCCCCCAGAAGCCTGAACTGGTGTACCTGACCTGGATATGTTCAGTTGGAGCAAGGACGGCGTCCCCTCTTTCATTTTGTTGTAGTACTGGCAAGCAGCAGTGTTGATTTAGTCATTTTGATGAACTGAGATCACGTTCAAGGATTCCGGCATTATGTCACAGTTGCTGTACATATGGTTGTGGTACTGAATACATCTCCACTCGTTTGTTGGCACGACGTTGTCTGGAAATCAAGGCGATATGCTTTGCTAATATCTGTCCTGTTCATCAGACCAGACCACTCCTGGTGTAGGGTCGGAGAGGCATCATGGGGTGGCTGTATGGGCTGTGCAGAGTTGGGTGCCTTCGTTGCTCTTCATGAGAGGTGGTTTTTGCGGTCAGGTGCAGGGTGTGGGCACGGTTGCATAGGATAAACTCGCCTGCCTGCTCAGCTCTGACACGCGATCCACTTGTGTTCGCAACACGTAGTACCTGCCCATCATCATGGACATGGAGGAGAGTAGCCCGCTGCAGTGGCCGGGCAAGTTGGATCCGCCTGACCGATGATCATCTCGTGAACTTTACCCCATGACGTGCCAGGTCAACCTCCGAGTCCTGGTTCAGGCTGCTGCCCTGAGCCCCTGACGAAGAACTGCTTGGAACTATTGGCGCTCCGTGTTTGGTTGGTCGCAGTGGCAAGGGAAGTAAAGCAGGCGCTCCGTGGAGAGAAGTGAAATCCAAGGAAATCGAAGGGAAGCATCATCGTGTCTTCTACTTTGCGAGACTCGCACACACAATACCATCCGGTCCACGCCGTGTTCGACAAGCCAGTGAGGTTCTGGAATCGCCTTTCGGCCCCTGCCCGTGCGTGCGGTTCACATTCACCTTCTTCTTCTTCTTCTTCCTCGTGTCCCCATGGATCACGGTGATGGCCGAGTACCCTGTATAGTCCAGTAGCCCACCGCCACCGCCATGATTGCGCCACCCGCGACGGCGCGAGGCTATGGCGGCCCGCCATGATGCCACTCGCCATACTTGATTATCTGTTACTACTCCGTCCCTCAGTAGTAAATTAAAATTATCGATTGAAAGTAACTGTTAGAATTAAGTAAACACGCCATCATCGAGGAGGGAAGGGGAAGGCGTATCAGGAAGGGTGCCTTGGCATGGCAGCAATAGGCGAAAGGGAGAGGCGAGGAGGAGGACGTCGGCCGAAAGCTCCTTCCTCGCTCGCTTCATACAGGCCGCGGACGGAGCCAGACGTGAACGTGTGGCCATCAGAACCTGAATCTTCTATCTTCATTTCTTCCGTTTAATTTCAGCAATTTTCATGGGCCAAGGGGGGGGCTCCGCGGCCTTCGCCGGTGCTTCGAAGCCTTGTTAAAGCCTCGAAATTTCAAAGAAAAACATAGGATTCAAAAAAAATAATAATCATGCAGCAAAAAGAGGCTAAAAACTTTAACAAGCAAAAGTGACGAAACACGGACAAAACGAAACAGATCCATCAGTTGTTAATGACATCATACACTTAATTTATTGAAGAAAGAAAGAAGCTATGTAACGAAAGATGACGCAACTACGATCCCGCGTAAACGCCAAAGAAACCGGCCAGATTTGGACGCACGCACGGCACCGGACATCAGACGATACAAAACCACAAATTAACTCGTGTTCATTCTTATACTCAGCCGATCTAACATCATACGTATACATAATTCGCAAACGACTAATCATGATCTGGGCGGTTGTTGCGATGCGTGAAGCATACTACTACAAACACTTCAGATCACGTACCTTGCAGTCAAAGCATGTTGGCCAATAATCCTGCCGCGCGCCTGCTTGCTAGTTAGCGCCCTCCTACGTGCAATTTCCGCCGAGCAATATACTCTCTCCGTTCCAAAATCACCTTCGTCTAAGATCATAAAAATTTGTTCCGATTTGATCTTCGTTGTTTGCTGTTATCTTGACAAACTCTTCGTAAAATATGCACGCAACCGATTGTGCTCATCCTTAAATCGGAGTACGTAAGATTACGTCTGTGTTAGCTCTCTGCATGCAAAATCCTCACGCCGCTGACGCAACTCATCTCGTGACTGGTAATGGCACCGGTGATCGGAGAACTGAACTGCTCGTGCATTTCATCCAGTAATCGGGGCAGTTGGGTTGGCACCCGACCGGTCATCAATCGATCGCGAGTGTTACACCTTAATTTCCGCCGTTTTTGATTTGCTATCCTAACAACAACGATTAAAAAAAGAGAAGATGAAGTTTAAGGCTAAACAAAATCGCATCACGATCCATGATCGATCCACGGTAGCTCATTTTTTTATTCGAGGGAGAGGCGCGCGAGCCTTGGCGGTGGTTCACACCAGGCTCGAGCCGGGCACGATTTGACCAGAACGAGTAGGGGGCGCCGACCGAGAGGAGAACCGCCGAACCGGGAGGGTTCCGACGGGGAGGGGTATAAGTAGCGGAGTCAGGTCGGGGGGGCAGAGATGGAAATTCGATCGATCGCCTCCTCCGCCATCTCCGACCGCGTCGTTCGTCCGGCGGCGTTTCGGCGTTCCGACCTGAGGACCTGGAGGAGGAGAGCGCACGGCGGACGCTGCTCGAGCAGAGGAGCGAGCGGCGGCCGCCGCAGCCGCAGCGCGTCCGCTTCCTCGTCTCGGTCGCGGCGTTTGGATCGTCTGGTGAGTTCGACCGATCTCTTCTCCTCCGATTCTCACGCGCTTCTCACATCTTTCATTTCGTTCGATCCTTGTCTTCGTTGCTTTGGTTCGAAATTGGAATCGGATCATCCGGCGTTTGCCCCTCTCCCCACGTTGCTGAAACGTCTCCTTATTATGGTTTTGCTGGCTGGTTTTGGTTGGAAATCAGATCCGTCGGTTTTCCCAAACCTCTTAGTACGTGCAAGTGCCAGTTCCAAGAGGCAGAGCATTTTGCAGAACGGCATGCCCGCATTATTTACACTAACAAGTCAATCTTTTACTAGATTTACTTACCGGCCCTGCCCTTCTGCTGATACCGATCCTGCCACTACGGTCCGTCTACATTTCAGTAGTCCCATGCAATGCTGCATTATTTACAGTAAATAGTACTAGTAGACTACTATTCCTACTTACTCCTAAACAAACCACTTGTTAACCAGCGGTGCATGCGATTCTAGTTGTCGCTAGCGACAGAGTACTCGTGCCGAAAGGACGCTGACAGTCACCGGCGAGCCGTACGAGTACAAACCAATTAACAGAAGCAGACAGGGTCGATCGGTGCCGAAATGCTGCTGATACGAGTACAGTACTCCGGAGGAGTAGAGCAGCCGCAACCGATGAGCAAAGTCGTCGCGGTGGTACCGCCCTCTACTCCTTTTAATTAAGCCAACATTCCAACTACTAGCCAGTACGTGCACTAATCTATGGGGGGTAATCGTCTTCGTCTTTTCTTTTTACCGTGTTCCTGCCGGCGGTTGTGGTTCTCTCTAAAGGCTTGTTCGGGTTAGCTAGGAATTATTGCTAGCATGGATTAAGTGAATACATATAAATTAATTAATTCTTGTTCATGAGAAAATTAACTAGGATGAAAATGAAACCTAGCTTATACTTATTTTTTTTTTACTTGGTTTCGTCCCATAAAGTAGAATGTGCATTTTCATTTCAGATCATAGAAGAAGAAAATATAAATATAAATCGGGTTTTATTCCTATCATATTAAAAATTTTCATAAATAAGTATTAAATAATTAGTATAATTGATTTATTTTATAATAGGAATCAATTCTAGTGAAGAATTATTCTCGAACTATAACCGAACAAGCTATACACTCTATTAGAGGAGGTTCGTGGCCTTGTGGAGCCCTGGAAACCAGCAGCTCCTTGCCTGGGAGAGTACTAGGTTACCACTAGACCAGATCATCCGTTCCGGCACAGATGATGGATCCGAATTCGGACACGTAGCTAATACTCCTCCTAGAAGAAGCCTGGGGTTTTCAGCAATAGCGACGTGATTTGCATCGTTGTGGTCTGCTCGGCTTGGTCGGTTGCAGCCGTGTCACGCCCGACAGGGACACCTACTAATGGTTCTGATTTGAACTGAACTGCATCATCTGGTTGGTTTTCTAGATGCTGCCGTTCGGTTTGGGCAGAGGGAGGGAGGGGAGGCAGGCAGGCAGTGGTCAATGGACCGCTACGCTGAGTGCTCTGGGGTTACTGGTCGCGGTGGCAGATTTTTATTGCGCGCCTCAATGTTCATGCCGTCGTTTGTTTTGGATCTTCCCATGCTGAGCGGGTTCACTGTTGCGCTGATTTCAAAACTTCCCGAGGTGTCGTCAAATTTAGAGCTTACTTCACCAGAATTCGTCCTATTCAAGAAATTTTTTACTAGTTGTATTGCTTTTTTAACTTCTGTTAATCGCCTAGAAGAATCAATTGTTTCTGCTATTGGAATTTGGAAGGGAAATGAAATACTACTCGTCCTGATTTGCTGACCAAAATACTGTAGCACGCCAGTTTTATGTTTGGGTTGGAATTAATAAGACTTTAAACTGTAATATAAAAAAGGCTACAGTAAGTAAGCGTGGGGTCCGCGCGCGCACAGACACGCCCTTTTACTTTACAGTAAACCCCAAATATTCCTGCAAAAGTTGATCCGACCCCGCGGTCCGTCCGTCTCGCCTGCCTCACAGAGACAAGACGACCAGAGTGCTCCAGCAAAGACCAGAGAGAGGGGGGAGGAAGCTCCCGGCGGTGAGAATGGAGGCACAAGTGGCCGCGCCGCACCACCACCAGAAGCCGGCGCCCACCCGCGCGCGCTCCTTCGCCAAGCTCCTGCGCCGGAAGCCGCGCGCCGACGCCGCGTCGCCGGAGCTGCCCGAGGCGGCGGCGGCGCCATCCGTGCCGGGAGGAGACGCGTACGAGGAGCCCAGGGACCCCGCCATCCCGTCGCTGAGCAAGCTCAAGCTGTCGGGGAACCTCGCCGCAGCGTACTCCCTCGACGCCTTCTTCCGCAGCGCCGCGGAGAAGAAGACCGCGGCGGCGGGAGGAGGGGCCCGGTCGGGGAACACGGATGGGGCGGTGGTGGCGCCGGAAGCCGCCGCGGATGCGCTCCTAGCCAACCTGTTCGCGGGGGTGTCGGCTGTGAAGGCGGCGTACGCGCAGCTGCAGCTCGCGCAGTTCCCCTACGACGCGGAGGCGATCCAGTCCGCCGATGCTGCTGTTGTCGCCGAGCTCACGAAGCTGTCCGACACCAAGAGGAGGTACCTCCGGGACCCGGCCGCTGCAGCCAGAAGCGCGGCGGCGGCGGGTCACACGGCCCTCGCCGCGCACGCCGAGGAGCAGCGGCACCTTCTCAAGACGTACCAGATCACGGCGCGGAAGCTGGAGTCGGAGCTGCGGTCCAAGGATGCGGAGGCCGAGCGCGTCCGGAGCTCCCTCACCGCCGAGCTCCGCGCCGAGCGGGCGCTCGAGGCGCGGCTCCACCCGGGCCGGACCCTCGCGTCGCTCGACGAGCTCCACGTCTCCGGGCTCAACCCGACGCACTTCCTCACCGCGCTGCGGCACACCGTGAAGTCGATGCGGTCCTTCTCCAAGTCGATGCTCAACTCGATGCAGTCGGCCGGATGGGATCTCGCCGCGGCCGCCGCCGCCGTGCATCCGGGCGTCCCGCTGCGCCGCTCCGGCGACACAAAGTTCGTGTTCGAATCCTACGTCGCCATGAAGATGTTCGCCAACTTCCACCGGCGGGACTTCAACTTCAGCTTCCTCGACGAACGGGAGTTCTACGACCGCCGCCGGTTCTTCGAGGAGTTCACGGAGCTGAAGGCGGCGACGGCGGGCGACTTCCTCGACGCGAGGAACGCGCGGTGGGGCGGGTTCGGCAAGTTCCTGCGCGCCAAGTACCTGTCTTTGGTGCACGCGCGGATGGAGACCGCCTTCTTCGGGCGGCAGGAGCAGCGCGGCATCGTCAGCGCCGGCCCGGGCTTCCCGGAGAGCTCGTGGTTCGCGGACTTCGCCGAGATGGCGCGACGCGTGTGGCTGCTGCACTGCCTCTTCTTCGCGTTCGACGGCGGGGCCGAGGACGACGGCGCGTCCATCTTCCAGGTGCGCTCGGGCACGCGGTTCTCCGAGGTGTACATGGAGAGCGTCAGCGACGGGCGCGCGGACGACGCCGCGGCGGACGACCGCGTGGTCGGATTCACCGTGGTTCCGGGGTTCAGAATCGGCCGGACACTGATACAGTGCCGCGTGTACCTGTCCCGGCCGGCCCGACGGTCCTGACCGTGATGGTTGTTGCGCTAAAAGCGCCGTCGTGTTTGGTTCCGGCATCCGGCGGATGATGGGGAAAGAATGCCCATTTTGGGGCGGCCGTCGAGGTCTCCCGCCGGCAGCCGGCTGGGGTGGTGGTGGCGGCGGTAAGAAATGATCCAGGGTGGCTATGTATGTAAATCTATCTCATCTCAAGGGATGTAGCAATGTAATCGTCGTAATATAAATGCCATTTTGAGTTCCAGATGATGAATTGATGATGCATTGCCATTGTTGTTGTTCTCGATTCTGTTTTGGATCAACGGCGTTGTGCAATCTCTGCATGCCCACGGTTACTGATGAAATGGAGTTTGTCAAATGATCTACTACGCCTAGTTCATTGTCATGGTCCTGAGATTGCTATGAACCCCAATTGATCTGCTGGTGCATTGTGGTTACTGATGAAATGTTGGATTTCTCGAACTTCGTTCATGGGTTGCATTCGATCTGAACATCTGATGGATGTGGTCTCAAAATGCACTGGTTTTGTTCGTGGGGTGAGGACTGAGGACCAAATAATAATGTTCCCAGAGTAGGATTCTTTTTGGACGTTTGCTGATTTCGCTTTGGTGTATTGGAACTTGTGATTTGCTGTTTTGCAGTTTGTTGGCTCCTTTTGGTGCTTTGTGATCAACCGCTGAAAGTATTGTCCTTAATAGCGAATCAGCACAAGAATTGGTCCTTTTAAGCAGGCCGTTTGATCCGGGGGAAAGGACAACAATTCTAATTTAAAATGAACTAGATTTGTTATCCTTGTGACCCGTGTTGATTTTTAGGAATTGGTAATGGCCTTCGCTTTGGTTTGGAAGCATTTAAAATGTGGCAGGCATTTCACAACGAAGCATAAAACATTACTACATAGTCCAGCTAAATGGCACTAACCAGCAGGAAAGAAAAGATGAGGTTGTCTTTTGAGCTGACCGCTTTTCTCCTCCTCTCTTTCTACGGGGTATCCCAACTGCCTCTTAATCAGTGATTATTCTTCCGTAGTCCTTTTTTTTATTATTCTTCCGTAGTCCTTTTTTTTTAGAACTAGGAGTGGTATTCTTCTCTAGTCCTTGGTGAGGCCGAGGCGGAATCCGCGCGTGGGAGGGCTTTTTCCGCTGCTCCATCGCTGTAGGTGTGAAACTGTTTCTCATTCTGGCTTGGCCCATGAGGTGATGCATAGGCCCGTTTACAGGGACCAGGGTGGGAGCTGTATCCTGAAGCCCATCAGCGTCGTCCCCATGCTGCTAAGCGAAGGCCACCCCCTACCACCCTGACAACGCATGCGGCGTCTATGCAAACTTGTCACGACGTAGACAGCCGCGTTGTTGCATTTCAACTTAAAGCGGATTTTCTCGTAACATCGTTATGGTAAGTACTCCTCCATTCTTAGATTGATGTTCTCGATGATTTTTACAATAAACTTTGACTATTTATTTTATTTAAAAAATTAATTTGAATGTAAAAAATTTTAAATTGTGATTTAAATAACTCTAATGATAAATTAAATTATATCAAAATATATAAAATTTATCAAAAGTTTTTGAAAAAGACGAATGATCAAAGTTAAATTTAAAACTCAACAGCGACAATAATTAAAAAACAGAAAGAGTAGCTAGAAGTCGTTGGATTCAACAAATAAACAGTTTAGATAATTGATTGTTTTTTTAAGAACCCATTTGTTATTGAGAGAAACACACCCATCCTCGCTTCTCTTTTCTCCATTTCAACCTGGCTTTTTCGCTGGCCGTAACATGGTCAGGAAGGAAGCAAAAGCTTCTGTCGTACTAGTACAATCTAAGATTTGCACGCGCTGTTCCACAGTCTACGTGCGTGCAACTGATTTTGGGTCGATTTGCATCTTGCTTGCAAGTCGTCAACGCGTTAGTCCACGTACGACTTGTTTTCTCTAGAGAAAGAAAAAGTAAATTTTACAAAATTATAGGTATTTTATCAAAATTATCACAAAACTATAGATTTAAGCTATAATTTTATAAAACTATAGATTTAGATCAAATTTATCATAAAGCTACAGATTTTAGATCAAATTTATCATAAAATTATAAATTTTATACTTAAATTGTAACAAAACTACAGATGTTACTCAATGTTTCTGAAATTTAATATAGCAAATTTGTAATTTTTTAAACTATAATTTAATTTTGTAGTTTTGTGATAATATTTAGTGCTGTGAAATTTACATCTAGAGAAAGGTGGGGCACTTAATTTGAGAGAGTTGAAAGCTCGTCTCTGCATCGATCAAACTCGTAAAAGGTGCGTTTTGTTCGGTGCGCTACAAGCTGCTCCACGTACCTTTTCCTTGACTTTTTCCCCTCCTTTTCGAAGACAGCAACTATACGTGGTAATCGCAAAAAGGGCACACTGTTAAACATCTGCTGGAATTTTGTTGCAGTGCCCTGCAGGTGTACGTAGTATCATGGAGTTCACTTTCACCACAAAACTTTATAATTAAGTTTCATTCTTTGAAGGAATTCTTCATAGTGGCGTAGTAATCTTTGATAAAGCAGTGCCCAAACTGGATGGCTGAAACTTCCACTATTGAATCATGTCAACTCGACGACAACGACATCATCTCCTCTTAGGGCCTTTTTTAGTAGATTTCTTAGGGGCTTCTGATTTTTTTAATTCACTCTTGATTCTCTTATAAATGATTCTGTAGCTGAAAATATATTTTTTAAAAATTTTTTAAGATAAATTTTTAAAATTAAGAAAAAAATTATTTTACAGAATTAAAAGAAGCTACTTTTTCAATTCTTAGCCTCTTAGTTTATTTAAAAAATCATTAGAATCAAATAAGAATCACTTATTAAAAAATAAAAATAATGTTTGACAGAGATACTTCGACTCCGCGTGAAAATCAAGGGTTGAGAGCTGCTGGGCCTTGGTCTTGGATCCGGCATCTGCAAGGAAGAAGTCATCCTTCATCCTTGCCACGTTTATGATCCATTCGATCGGATTGGCCATATTCCAGCTGCGAATAATAGTACAGTAATAGAAAGTTGGGGACGTGACTTTTTTATATTTGTTGCACAGTTGCACGCAGCTGGCTTAAGCTTTTCACTTTTAACCATTCAAGCTACTAGCTGTGAGCCTGTGAGTAAAGGTGATGTTGCCACATGCCTGTTATTGGTGATGTTCGAGTTGTTCACGTCGTGTGATTTTTTGGGAAGGTGGACAGAATGTTTAGGATAAGATTTCCAGGTCTGGAGATGGAGCTAGTTGACCAATTAAGTGCAGCTTCTGCATGAACAAACAGGGAACTCTAATAGCACTGTCATCGATCCATACTTAAAGCATCATCCGTGGGAATGTCGCAGTTTGATTTTTTTAGATAATGGAAAACAATATATAACTGTCATACCTAGTAACTTGTATATATTTTTCTGTCAAAAGCTAAGGGGAAAAAATTTTTGGTCACTTGCCGATTTGAATATGAAAGCAATTAATCAGATTACGTTATATACTCCCAGGGGAGCCTTAATACCGTGTTTGTTACTCCTATATACAGTGCAGGGAGCAAAGCTGGATGGATGACCTGCTAATTAGAGCTGCATGTGAATTGAATGGGTACAGATTACACGGAGCGCATTGTGCACGCAATGGGAGTCGATTCGATGCAAGCCAGGCAACCGAACTGAATGTAACCATATATTCATTCGTAGCACTCGATCTCGTTTTATACTCAACATATATACTCCGTACGTAGTTAGGCATAAGTAACAATATATTAACGCAGCGTGATCGTCCGGGATTATAAATCCGAAAATACGTACGTATACGGTTAGTACTAGTGGAAAAATCTGATAACGATGGCAAGCATCGTACGTCCTGGTTCCTTGCTAGTGGCCACCGCCGGGGCTCGGCACCGACCCGAGCACCCTTGCGCGGGCAGTTCCAGCGACCCCGGTGTTCGCCGGCGGCGGTGGGGGCGGCAGCAGCAGCAGAGCGGGTCTCTCATGATCACGCGCGTCTTGCAGGGCCGCCGCAGCAGGAGCAGAGCTGGCGCGCAGCAGCAGCAGTTGATGCCGTCCTTGGTCGTCATCTGGCATCGTCCTGGCGTCCAGCTGCGGAAGAAGAGGAGACGCCAGGACGAGGAGCACGGCGAAGACGGCCACGACGCTGCGCTGTACTCCTACCCGGAGAGCCGGAGCCATGGCGAAGGCGATCCGATCGACGACTGGCCTTGGGATATGGGCGTGTGCTTGCCTGAGTTTTGCAGCCACAAATTCGAGCGTATTTATAGGCTTGAGAACTCAGAGGGAGGAGCATGGGCGAGTTTGCAACAGAGTTGAACAGCGGAGACAAATTGTTTCGCAGAGGAATTACAGTGACGCTGTCAAGCTGTGCAAGTGGGGGCGTCCCTGATGACGACCAAATTGCGAGGCAGCAAAAAAAGCTTGATTGATGGCGTCGCGACGGTGCGCCCCGTGGAAGAAGGACGTAAGTTCAGTGCAGCTAAGCTAGCCGCCGGCATCGACCGACGAAGCCTGGGCAGCCGGAAGGAGCAGGCCAAGTCGTGCAGCTGAGGGAGTACGCGGCGGATGACGATCGCGGGGATGCGACAGCGTTTGTGCAAGTTGCGGAACGGAAACTGGTGCTTTCAGGGTTCGGGACGAGTGCCAGTTCCACGCCGGCAATACGAGTTCATCGCCGTAAGGATTAGCCGCCGACTAGGTAAATTCTACTGTGTTATCTGAATCGGTAAACTATGGCTGCCGAGGAAGATCTCGACTTGGAAGGTTGGCGTTGGGCCGTTGGCGAAATCAGATTAACCACTTGGGAGTTGGGAGGAGGAGGAGGAGGCAAGCCGCCTGCTTTACCGTGTCTGTTCTCTCCTGGGTTTGCGTTTCCTAGTACCAATGGCACATGACTATGTATTGACCTACCATCACTTGCCTACTAGCTGACTCAATACTGAAGATCTCGACTTGGATGGTTGGCGTTGGGCCGTTGGCGAGATCAGAGTAACCACTTGGGAGTTGGGAGGAGGAGGAGGCAAGCCGCCTGCTTTACCGTGTCTGTTCTCTCCTGGGTTTGCGTTTCCTAAGTACCAATGGCACATGACTATGTATTGACCTACCATTACTTGCCTACTAGCTGACTCAATACTGAAGATATGCAAGTACGGCATGGAACATAACAGCTCATGTTAGGGGGAAAAAATCTCAAGTGCCGGATTCGAGGAAAGCAGGGTGTCTCTTCCTTGCTTATCGCATCGTATCCCGGCAAGACACCGTATATTAATTTTTTTTTCCAGTTATACGGATAAAGACAACAGCAAACATAATAGGTCACTAAAATCTAGAGAAAAAAAAACTGAGCAAACTACAGAGCATTTGTCTTTCCCATCCGAGATGACCGAATAACCACTCCCATGCTATCAAACTTTAGTCATTAAAAAACTTGCGATCTAAAAAAGTTTAATTCGTAAATACATCGTAAACTCAAACTCGTAAGAGAAATATTCTATCACTGCAGACCAAAACTTCTATCTTTTTATCAAGTATTTCGTCATTCAAAATTAAATATTTTATATATTTCGCTTAAAGATTTGAACAGAACTAAATATATTTAGTCTCAAAAATCACAGCGGAGGAACAATATCTAAATAAAAAAAATATTAAGTAAAACGGCTAATAGATACCTAAACTGAGTATGTAAACATTAATTTATATACTTATGTGAAAATACCAATCTAATATAAACTTATATCAATATTTAAAATTTAATTATTATCGTCTCTATCAAATCTGGTATACATATATAACAATATTTTAAAATTATCTATGTATATTTATTATTTAGATATCTATTAAAATTAAAATTTTAACTGATACATACATTAAAACTAAGCTAAAAATTTTAGGTACGTCGCGGCATATGTGGTCCATGCGCTAGGTACGCCAGTGGACCGAGAAGAGTGAGTTGGGCAGTTGCATTGGAATGTTCCGAGCTGCAGTGGCCACCCATCGACTGGAGCAGTCGGCGTCGAACGTTCATCAGAATTAAACATGTGCCATGTTGATGCTCGCAAAGCTCAACCAAGCTGCAGTACTACTACTACTACTACCAGGCCGACCTGATTCTGGAGTCTGGAGCTGGACTACCCGCGGACGACACACCTGGAACACGAAGCAGGTGGCGCGCCTGCGGCTGACTGCCTGAACCCACAAGAGTGCACGACATCGATCAGAGATCTCTGTATATCTGTAAAAAACTCCAGCTCTTGGAAAGTTGGAATCTGCAAATTCGCCTTTCAAACACGAAGCTTTTTTTTTTTTAAGTGCATTGCACTCGTTTTTTTCTCCCCAACCTTCACAAAGGGATAGATTCAGAGAACAATTTTGGACTATCCATTCTAGGCCAATCTACACCATCAAACAAGATCAGACGGTCAAGAACGCCGCAGGGATCTCAGGGCCCAAACCGAACTCATGGCGCTCTCCGCCGCTCGCCGCCTCTCCTCCTCCTCCTCCTCTTCCGCCGGCGCCGCGCCAAAACTCTCGACCGTCTTCACGCCGCGGCAGAAAACGAAGCCTCACCCACCGCCCCCGGATCCCGGGGACCAGCCGCCGGCGCCGAAACTCTCGGTCCTCTTCTCGCCGCGCCAGACACCGAAGCCTCGGCCTCGGCCACCGCCTGAGCCGCTGCCGCGACCGCGGAGGCCGAGGCAGAGTCCGAGACAGAGGCGGCCGTGGGAGGAGGAGGCAGCGGCGCTGCTCGGGCGGCTTCAGGAGGGGCGGTACCTGCCGGGACCGGACGTCTCGTCGGGGCCGCGTGCCTGTTCCCCCGACGTTGTCAAGGCGGCCGCCGAGCGCTTCGGCAACGACAACCAGGTGGTTTCCAAGTGAGTGGTTTTGACTCTCGTGTGGCTTCTATGCTCATTGTTCGATGCTACTACCCTTGCACACTTCGGTTAAGTTAGATGTGCGAGTTCTGTCTGTGCACTTGGAAACTTGATTTGTTGAATTTAGGGCGACGTGATATGTTAACATAATAAAGGTCAATGGTTATTTTGGCCTACAATGCTTGAAAAGTTCATAGCACCCTTGATTCCGACGGCCTAGAGTTATCTTTTGTGGAATGCATTGGTACTGGGGACGATGGATTTCCACACAGATTGGTTTATATGGCAAGCAGTTAGACTACTCCTGTGCCATGCACTGATCGATACAATAGAAAATTTAAGAATATATGAAGCCCTTTTGCAATATTACAACTCGCATTCTAGGGCACAGAGGTCTTATTCTTGCATGATTGGGGGGAAAATTCTGCAATGTTGTATAATTAACAAGTCTTGCACATTTCGATTAGGTTGGATTGATGCCAGTAAGTGGGCATGAAAAATTAATTTTTTGTGTCCAGGTAAATTTTTTTGTTGGACGAATATGTTGCACACTCAATTCCATCAGCTTAGGGATTTCTGAAAGTGACAGTTCATCTCATTGTTCCAAACCTTGAGTTTATTAGATAATTAGTTTATTCTTTGGTGCTGGGCATGAGGTGAGATTTTACTAATTGAAGACATTTAATCACTGCATTGCTGGAAAGTTTAATTATATGCCATTTTATTCACATGTTGCCTGCTTGAATGTAGAGCCCTTGCGCTTTGTATACATGATGAGAGCATATTATGCTGGTTTATCTGTATCAGAAGAATTGTGAAGCAAACTATCTGCAGTGCATTGATATTGTTCAAATCTATCTCATTCATCTTTTTTTCTGTTTCTTTGCCTACTGCTATGCCGTGATTAATGATGTTGCCGGGCAAAATGCATATGTATATTGAATGTATGCAATGCTACTGGTCAAATCTTCATATTAACATGTTCACTCAATGTATGGACTGTTAACATTTTGCCTCTCTGCCAGATGGCTTTCAGGTAGTGATTTAAAGAAGGTTGCCTTGTTTGGGTGCCCATGTGTTGAACGAAGAACAGTTTTTGCATCAAAAAGATTACGAGCGTTCTTTAACATCAAGGAAGATAAAGTGAGTTTGTTGTTCGCTACTAAGTCTGACTATTTCTCAATAAGTTATCATACACCCTCAAGCTTGCTTAACTTTTTACATGTCCTGCTATTTCAGGTATGCAGCTCCTGTAAACTGAGAAGTTCATGCCAGTTTGTTAACCAGGAAGTCCGCAGGCATAATAAAGTGATTCTGTCAGACGCAATGAGAATCATTACTTTGTTTGTACTAGATGCATGTCCTCAGGAACTCCAGGTTACTGACGAACTAAAAGCTAGTGTTTGTAAGCTGCTGAAAGACACCATAAATCTCAGCAGTTAACTGGTGAGCATCCAGAGCAGAACTTGGACAGTTTTTCTGGTGCTTGTAATGGAGCATTTATTTGGACAAATACTAGCTGAGGAACATGTTCAGTGCTGAAGGTTCGATCATGAATTCTTGTTCCATCAATCAAAGAGATAACACTTGGCATTAAACATTCCATTTTCCTTTGCCTTGGCAGTTGTTCAAACACAGTGAAAATCTCTGTATCAGCCGCTCTACCTCAGGGGTTTTGTGAAGTGAAGATAAAGCTAACGTGCAGCAATCTGGGATAAGCATGAGAAGTTAAATTTAAGACTCCCGTTTGATTGGCGTGTTGAGTGACAATCTTACTGTGTCTGCGGCTCACGATTGCTGTGGACAACGACTACTAGTAGTAAAGAATCCCGTGGAACAGTTTGATGACATTATATGTAGTCTGTTACGTTTAGAGCAGTTTCTTTGTCTCTGAAGCATCATAGCCATTGTACGGAGAGTTGATTTTCCATGACCTTAACCAAATAAAAAAAAAGATTAAAAGCTCTCCTGTCCTGCTCGTGTTGATGCTGATAGCAACTCGTCAGTAGGAAACACGGGAAAGGTGGACGCCCTTTTCATTCAGGCTAATGCACCATCACTCTCTTGCCTTTTTCCTCGAGGCCGTCTCCTCTCCGCATGGGCATGGGCACTCGCAGCATCACGGACGGAACCCTGGATCTGGAAACGAAACACTGCATACTCCTATTAGGACTAGCAGCTCGCTACGTTTCAGACACTGGCGTTCACGATGGGTGCGCAGCTGCCTCTGCAGATCGACTCGTTCCGCGTGTCCCGGACCCGGATCCTCCTCCTCCTCCTCCTCCTCATGCTCGGGGCAGCTCACGGTGTGCGTGGTGTCGGAGCAGTGACGACGGACCGTCTTGTCACACTCCCGTTTCCGCGTGAGCAAAGCCGGAGCTTCAACGGCACGGCGATGTCACTGGCTTTTCTCCTTTCCCCGTCTCTCCGGGTCGTTCTCTGCCGGGTTTTCCTCCGGACTGACCTCACCCATGATGTCTCACGTTGAAACTTGTACTAGCCTCGTCGCTGTTGCTACTCCAGCTTCGATCCTCCCTTTTCAAAGTGACCGCTTTCCTTCGCTCTCACGCGAGTACTGTACGAAGCTAGCAAGATCTCGCTCTGCCGGTGCTGCGGTTATCTAGATTTTTAAATTTTTAAATTCGAATTTTAAGATTTCAAAATCTCAAACATTTAGATTACAAAATTTTATCATTTTAACTATGTTATATGGATTATAGTATAAACTATTAAATAATAGTTAGATTCATAAAATTATATAAAATTTTATAATCTTTTAAAAATTCTCCCCTTTAGATACTATTAACATTTTTTTTTTAATCTGGACAGGATTTAAACGGCACCGTACACAGGACCGTCACATGATCCCGCGACTGCGGATAAAAAAAAAAGCCTGTGGCGTGTCAGTCCACCGTGTACGGACGCGCAGTCCCAGCTGATGAACGCTGCCGGAAGCAGCAGCAGCCATGCGCTCTGACGGCGACCACCGGCGCGCATCGACTCTGCGAGCAGGCGCTGTGGCTGAGGAGACGCGCCATTGGCGTTCGACGAAATGCTCGATGAGTGGGGATTGGATAACGGGCGACGCCGTTCATCCACGTCCTTCGTTACCCCGTTCCATACCAGTAAACCACCACGGACTCTGAACCATTCTGGCGCTAAAGCAACGGTGGGCCCGCTCACGTGTCCCGGCACCTCAGGTCCTCATGTGGGCCCCGGACGGACAGGCAGCGGGCAGCCCGTTCGACGCCCGCTCGTACGTACACCAGCAGGCGGGCCCCGGAGCCCACTGGCGCCCCACGTGCAGCGCCGCTCGACGTGGACCGAGGCGCCCCCGCGCGCGCGGTGCTGCTGGTGGTCCCCGCCGGAACACGCTTCGTGGGCTGTCCGGCCCCCCTACCCGCGGCCGCAGTTTCCCCACTCTGCCCTCCGGCACGAGGCCCGCACACCGCAGGACGGCCGCGTAGATTGGCGCAAAGCGAGGGGTGGTTCCGTCCGCGCCGGAGCTTATTCTTTCCCCTACCCCCCCCACTCTCGCACCTCTCACACCAGACGCACGCCACTGCTCCTCCCGTCCCACCCACCCACCCCGCGCGCCCGCCGTGTTCTCGCTTGTCGCTGCTGCCTTCCGTGCCCTCGATCTCCTTCCTCTCTCCTCGCGCTTCGCTCCCCTCACGCTTCTCTCCCCCGCCCCATCCACCCAGCAAACCAAGGCGACTCACAGGTCCCTTCGTCCGGCATGGAGAGCGGGGGCGGAGGAGGTGGTGGAGGACCGTTCGTCCCTGGTGGAGGAGGAGGGGGAGGCGGTGGGGGAGGCCGGATGCCCACGTGGAGGGAGCGGGAGAACAACAAGCGCCGCGAGCGCCGGCGCCGGGCGATCGCCGCCAAGATCTTCGCCGGCCTGCGCGCGCACGGAGGCTACAAGCTGCCCAAGCACTGCGACAACAACGAGGTGCTCAAGGCGCTCTGCAACGAGGCGGGATGGGTCGTCGAGCCCGACGGCACCACATACCGCAAGGTGAGCGGATCTAGTGCTTTCTCTTGCTCCCCCGCGGCTAAAGCGCCGGCCGATTCGCTCCGCTCTCTGCTCCGTGACCACGAGATTCACGGCGGCGTAGTTTACCTAGCTCGCGGCGCCGGGCGGCAGCGTTGGAAGCCTGGAAGGGGATGCGCCGCGGGTGGTGTGCTTGAAGTTGATGTGCGGTGTGTGAACTCTGTTCTGGCTTAGCTAGCAGCTTTTTTTTTTTTCTGTCCCGTTTTCGGAGTACCGTAATTTTTTTTTTTAGTGGGTGGGTGAGCATTGCACGTGGTGATGAGCAGAAGGTGCGCGGTGCCAGTCTGGATGGACCGTGCCGCGCACGGGTGGTGTCTGGTGTGGTGTGGTGGGTGGACGACTTTGGTAGATCCCCCGTCCTCACGTCGCCGCAAAATTTTTCGGACGTGGTGCTCGGTTCTTCTCTTGGTTCGGTTTTGACTTGACGGGTCATACGTCGTGCAGTACTATAGAAGGCAAATGGTTCGTGAATGAGTTGAGCCACCGATTGTGCTAGTGCTGCCGCGGCCCACGTCGCTTTTTCAGGATTTGGTGCCGTGTCCTGTTTCGCGCATCGGATCAGGAACGCAATCGCCAATTGCTGGCTTAGTTTGGTTACGGAATGGCTCGATCGGTCGTTGCAATTACTGGACCATTGCTTTTAAGTATACAATAATCATGTAGGAGTCACTGCAATGCACCTAAAATTAGTACTGGGGCATCATGTTGTACATCTCGTGCTTGCTTGGCCGTTGTATAAAGATGCCCTTTCAGCTTAGGGAACAAAAGCATACAATGTTTCAAGTGATTATCTGCGTATGTGTGTCAATGGAAACTGCCACAATCTGCTGCGTGTGTAACTGTTCATTGAACTATTCTGGTTTCCAATTGCAAGATAAGCATTGCTAAGTAGCATTCTCTGCTTTGCTGTTTTACAAAGCTACAACTTGCAATGATAGCGTTCTGGTACCTAAACTACGTAATCAATTTTTGCAGCTGATAAATTCAACGTTATTGGCTACTAGTATTATTTTCCAGCAAAGAAATGCTTGCTTCGCTCAGCTGCTTGCAGATTAACATGGATGTTTCTAGTGACATTCAGACTAATGTCTTCATTTGTTTTTTCGGTCACACAGGGTACCAAGCCTCCAGAACGCATGGATGGAATTGGATGCTCCGTGTCACCAAGCCCATACTCCTCTTATCAGACAAGTCCACGGGCATCATACAATGCAAGCCCTAATTCCTCTTTATTCCCTAGTGGTGCATCTTCTCCTTTCCTCCCTCCTACTGATATAGCCAATGGTATTGACGGCAATCCTATTCTTCCATGGCTTAAAACATTCTCCAATGGTACTGCATCAAAGAAACATCCATTGCTCCCACCACTGCTGATCCACGGGGGTTCCATCAGTGCTCCAGTAACTCCTCCGTTGAGTTCTCCTACTGCCCGAACTCCACGTATGAAGACAGACTGGGATGAATCAGCTGTCCAGCCTCCATGGCATGGCGCAAACAGTCCCTCTGTAGTAAACTCCACCCCACCCAGTCCAGGACGCACAACGGTTCCTGACCCAGCATGGCTTGCGGGTATCCAAATTGCGTCAACAAGTCCTTCATCGCCGACATTTAGCCTTGTGTCCACAAATCCGTTCAGTGTATTCAAGGAAGCCATTCCTGTTTGCAACTCTTTGAGGATGTGCACACCAGGGCAAAGCGGCACATGCTCCCCTGCTATACCAGGGATGCCTGGACATCCAGATGTTCACATGATGGATGCTGTGTCAGATGAGTTCGCGTTCGGAAGCAGTACTAATGGTGGTCAGCAAGCTGCTGGATTGGTGAGGGCATGGGAAGGCGAGAGGATCCATGAGGAGTCTGGATCAGATGACCTAGATGTTACACTTAAGCTCTAGAGCAAGAGCTGGTGCTTAACATCGCTAACTTGATGAATTATTGTTTTTTACTTGTAGTGTATTTTTCTTGCTGTTCATTAGTTTCCGGTGGATAACATTCGTGCGGTTCCTTCAGATAGCTTCGCTTGTTGTGATGATAATTGAGTTATTTATGCAAGGGGATAGCTTAGAGGTGAAGGGCTTGATTCGGGCAAAATCAGCTCAAATGTAGCCTGGAAAGCCCTGCGCAGCTGATGATGTCAGTTAGCTGTAGCGTAAGCTCCTTGTGTTGTCACAACAATTGTAAATTAATGTGAGGAATCCTTCGGAAATTTATGACTCTTAGCGAAGCGAGACACTGTGATCTTGTCATTTGTCATGGCCATGATATTTATCATGCTTGCAGACTAAAAATGTGGATTCAGGGTTATCACGTTCTCTGTTCATCGATTCTCGGGGCGCCTCCAGTATCTACGCGGCGCCTTCTTGCTGACCCGAAAAATACGCCGGACCTCGCTATCGGGCGTGGGCCGGAGCCGGCGATGGTGACTGCTGAGTGTTGACAAGCCTCTCTCCGGCTGACCATTCCAACATTTACCCGTTCGTGCGCCTGCATCCCGGTCGTTTTCGCTCTCAACTCGTACGATGGCACGAAGTCAACAACACGGCCACGCGATCACATCAAAAGTCCGGACTACGTGTTCACGTTCATACGTAGCAGATGCTTGTCCCCTTCAATTTCGTGAGTGAATGTTAAATTTTCCAGGCGATCGTGACCTGCTAATAGATTAATTAGTACATGTTGCTATTTAAGAAACACGGCTTGTTTGACTGGATCAAATTGGGGGAGAGGAGGAGCTTAGCTGCCCTGCTCACCAACCGTGTTTGGGTGACAGCGGTTTGCCAAACTTTTGCAGGAATTCAGCTAGCCGTTTTTTGCAGTCACTCTTGGCTGAAAGCGATGTACATTATGATTTTTCCTATAAACTGATGGTGAAAAAAAAAGTGCAACTAGCTAATGCATTTTACATTTTAGCCCTATTGTTTGTCTGAAAATGCTGCACTCTTTGTTTTGAAATTGTTGTCACTGATTGAAATTTGAAAAGCCTGCGACAACATTTTCAAAACAGACAGATTATAATGGATTATAAGAGGTAGATTTTACAATAGGCTCAAATGATTGTGGACCCTTCATCTGTATTGGTCTCGAGGTTTAAATTGTTTTTTTACCTTTTGAGAGGTAAAAACTCTCTAATAATTATTAATTGCAATATCATTCAATTTAGAAAGTAATTAGTAGATTTTAGTAGGTGACGGTAATCAAAGGCACTGTCGGCTGATATTAATTTATTTACTTATATTTTTTACTTAAATCAACGAATGAGATCGAATTTATCTCTTACTTCTTGGGTCGTGAAAGATGAGCACTTGGTCTCCCTTAGAAGGGCTCTTATAAGATAATTATATGCACTAAGGTTAATTTAATTCATTTTTCTCCTTCCAGTTACTGGAAATCTGTTAACCTGAAATATGATGAATGAGGAAACCACACCCTTAAATTACCCAAAATTTGACTTGAGATGAGCTCTGTTAGGTGAGAAAAACAGGTAACCGACAAGAGTATACACGCTATTCCTACCCATAAACAATTCGGATCAGATCCCGTTTGTTCGTTTGGTTCCGTTTCTTTTCGGCACACGACACACATGTAGAGTTGGTGGTCAATCCAAGAAGATTGATGTACACCACGCCACCATGCTGCTGCTATTAACAAATACTACTGAATACCTGGAAGCAGAGTGATTGTGTTCGTTGCAAGTACATAAGAGAAAGGCAGGATGCCGTTGAGGTAGAAAGAGAGAGATGGCGGGGCGAGTGGACGGAGGAAGCGCCGGAGCCATGGAAGAAGGCCGAGCCGGGGAGGAGGCCAGGGATCAAGGTTCAGAGAACGGAAGCGTTCCTGTCAGCAACAGATGCAGCGGCAACGAAATGTTCTCCGTGCAGTTCATGCAGAAGGTATGGTTTCTATACGGCTCAAGGTTTGCTAATCGTTCTCGTGCCGCAGGGAACGGCATCGTCGCAGAGCGACTCGTTTTTGATTATCTGAGTTCATCAGGATTACCTTTTGTCTTGGAATTAAACCATCATAATTGAACCGCAGATCATCGCAGAGGTTCTGGGGACGTACTTCATGATCTTCGCCGGGTGCGGCTCCGTGGTGGTGAACCTGAGCACGAACGGCACGGTGACGTTCCCGGGCATCTGCGCGGTGTGGGGGCTCGTGGTGATGGTCCTCGTCTACTCCGTCGGCCACATCTCCGGCGCGCACTTCAACCCCGCCGTCACCTTCGCGTTCGCCACGTGCGGGCGCTTCCCCTGGAAGCAGGTGCCGTCGTACGCCGCGGCGCAGGTGGCGGGCTCCGCCCTGGCCAGCCTCACGCTGCGCGTGGTGTTCGGCGGCGCGACGGCGCGCGAGCACTTCTTCGGGACGGCGCCAGCGGGCTCGGAGGCGCAGGCCGTGGTGCTGGAGTTCGTCATCTCATTCTACCTCATGTTCGTCGTCTCCGGAGTCGCCACCGACAACAGAGCGGTACGTTACGCCCGGCCCCTCTCCATTGATGATGCTGTCTTCGTCTCTCGTTAATTACTACAGATTCACCATTCCGATAACGATGGTGCCATTACAGATTGGTGAACTCGCTGGCCTTGCCGTCGGAGCCACTGTGCTACTCAACGTGCTCTTCGCCGGGTACTCAATCACTTCAAGTTCATACATTTTTTTTCTTTTTTTTTTTAAAAAAAAAGTTAAATTACCTCAAACTCATCATCGAATCGATCAGCAATGCTAATTAAACCGGTCCGATTTATAAACAGGCCCATAACGGGTGCGTCCATGAACCCCGCGCGGAGCCTGGGCCCTGCGATCGTGACGGGCCGGTACAGAAGCATCTGGGTGTACTTGGTTGGGCCGGTGAGCGGGACGGTGGCGGGCGCGTGGGCCTACAACCTCATCCGCTTCACCGACAAGCCGCTCCGGGAGATAACCAAGACCGGCTCCTTCCTCAGGAGCGCGCGCCCCGTCGTCAGGAGCTAGAACGCCTGCATAAGTCTCCCTATTTCAGTTCACCTGCTCTGCTGGGTCACTTGCTTAATTAACTTAATCCCTCTGTTCCAAAATAGTTTTATATTTAGTTTTGGTCAAACTCTTCTTTGACAAATATTTTTTTTATAAATTTAATTAACTTTAACAACATGAGATTCATCATATGAAATATTTTCATAATATATATTTTTACATTGTTGAAGGTAACAAAATTTATAGAAGTTACTGATAAAATACATGTTTGACCAAACTATGATGTGAATTTATTTTGAGAGGGAGGTAATACTTCTGCTCTGTACGAATATATTTATTCAAGAGCTATCGATTTCTTACAAGACTACTAGCATATTTTTTTCCCTTCCACATGCAATACAACTAGATACACAACTCTTGTTTCAAATACAAGCATATACAAATATCCCGCTCAAATGCCCCACTTTCTCCATCTAAAAATAATAACATCTAAAGCTTTATCGCTGAAGTTTCAAATGCTAACTATTTTTGGACGGACAGAAGGCGTAGTAGCGGCAGTCGTCATCGTCGCACGTGCAAAGTCTGTGGTCGTACGTGCAGACATGAATTTGTAATTATTGGTGAATATACTAAGTAGTATCATCGTGCAGACATGACCATGCAAGCACGGTAGGCGGGCACCCGCGTCCGTGCTACGGCCGGATGACATGGCGGCGGCCACCGGTGCCGCCCTCGGGCTGGCAGTTGAAGAAGACGGCGGCGACGGGGGCGCCGAGTTCGTGCTCGAGGGCAAAGTTTCTGGTGCTGAAGTTGCGGCGGTGGAGCGGCGGCCGGCCCACGGAGCCGCGCGCCATCTGCTGGAAAAGCACGAACACCACACGGTGGATCCCCGCCGGCGGTCGGGGCCCCTCGTAGCTGAGCAGATCGCGACCTGCACGTATACATGCATGCAATATCAGACTTCAGACACAATCAACCACGCTCATGCCCTTGTGCCCATGGAATATATAGAAATAGGGAAACACTGGAAATAAGGTTTCATTTTGATAATCTAGGTAACATTATAGAGTACAATTTTGGTCGAGCCTCAGATAAAAAACTCTTGGAGTACAAAAATAAAGAAACTTAAACATTTCAAAACTATTTGCCAAACGAGATATAGTGAATGGGTTTAGAATTAGAAAATAAATCAATGGTTGAGATTTAATGAGAGGGATGAATGAAAAATTTAGATCTTTTCTTTTATTTTCTTATTATAATTGTAAGCGTCATTTTTCGTTATCAAACGCCACTTAAAGGGTTCGAGCTAGCGTAGCAAGGAATCATGTGTTGGCCCAGGTACCCAATACAAGGTATATTTCACTTTAGTTGTCGTTGTAGGATTCCAATTTTTTACATGTGGTTGTCGTTCTCGCGTTATGAACAACCAGTCCGTCATGCTCCTTGCTTCAACCTTACGGAGTGGCATCTATGGCGACTGTATTTGATGGTCAAGCCCCAGATCAGGGTTCGAAAAACCATTGAAAATCAACCGGTTTTCACGGTTTTCGATAAAAATAGTACAATTTCATCGGGCGAACGATTTTTGTTAAAAACTAAACTTGATACTGTAGCAATCAAGCGATTTTTTTTAATTTATCGACTGGTTTTTGGTGATTAAACCGGTATCATAGTGGTTTTTTCTAACCTTGAGTGAGATTGCCTTTGGACGGTGGAGAGTGCGGGTCGATTTGGTGTGCTGTCGTATTCAATAAAGATAACAGTGGCGGAGTGGGTGGTTAGATTTGACTGGAAATGAGGTTGCCTTGATTTGTGCTAGGAGTATTTGAGTTCACAGTATATATAACTAACCACATGACATATATTGGCATATATCAATATAGGTTGGGTGTTATGTTAGATGTCATATAATACTATATACTATTGTTCTTACCAAAACTCGCATCCGTTGTTTCAGGAATATCAGTTACCAACCTGCAAATAATTTTAAAAACATGGTAGTTATCCAAACAGAAACATTTCCATTTGCACATTGATCTTATAGGACAAAACACGAGCGCATGAGCCATAGAAGCTTAATTTGCTAGATCGATCGATCACCAGTGCAAGTACTCCCTCGACGTCGGATTGCTCGGGGTGGGGGCGTCCGGGTCCACCATAACCTTTCCATAGAAAAGCCATGTATGCAAGCATGTTTATAAATGAAAACAGTCAGTTGCTCATCAGCTAGGCGTCAACTAGCTAATAAGAGAAAAATAAAAAGAAATTAACAGACGATCGACGAGTAGTATAGCCGCTTTACAAGAGTGTAGGACTGCCTCAGGCCACTCCCCCCGACCTCGACGCGAGGCCTCGCCGAGACCGCCGACGGCCGGAGGTCGGCGGCGTTAAAGATGCGGATGCCGTTGTAAGATGCCCGGAGAGTCACGGTCGGCGAGAAATGGTCCACCACATCGCCGATCACCCGACCCAGCTCCAGGCTCTCCATTGATGTCGACGATATGCGTGTGTGATGATCTGTCCTGTACGTACTAGAGTACTAGTACGAGCTAACTGCATAGTTAGGCCTGCCGGCTAGAGCCAGATGGAAGCCATGGCCTCTCAACCTTCTGCTTGTCTCCTTTTATATCGGCTGTCGTACCAGATAGAGTTACTGTGTTCAGGGACGCGCGCGATTACACAAAGTATTTTCTGCGTGCAAAACGAACAGCGAATAGTTCACAAAGCGGCGGTAGTCTGTCATGACATAGTCATGCAAAACTAACAGCGAATAGCACAATATCTTACTTCTCCATCCTTTTGGGCTTGGATTGACTATGTGGTGCGCTCTTTTCTTCCTGTGCTTGAGAGAGACAGGTCGAAAAGAATATTTGTGAAAGCCAATGAAATTGTTTTGTGCAAATGTATACGTATGCTTTTCCTTTTTTTTACGATAAAAGCATGTGAGTATATCTTGCACATCCAATCGAATGATATGCGTATAATTTAACTGTCAGGTTTGGGCACGAGATTTAAAAAAAATAGAAAATGTGAGATTGAACTGAAAATGAGATAGTGAGAGATAGAAATGTATTCAAAGTAGATAAATGTGTATTTTGAAGTGAGAATCCAGTTTATTTATGAGACAATTGGAGGAAAGTCGAATGGCAGATAAAATTGGGCGGAGGAGTAATTACAACTCCTAGCATACTAAAGGTAAGGGCTCCATTAGAGTATTAACCTCTGGCATAGACTCGGTAAGAACAATAATAGGGAGAATGCAGCGTATGAGTCTGGATATATACTGGTATACTACAATGTATTTGTGAGGAAAAACAATTATTAACCTCTGGCAAAACCGTGTCGGGTTAGCACAACGACGAACGGGGAAGGGACTGGAACGTCAACCAATAGCTCGTGGGACAGTACTTGTGGGGGACAGCTGATTCCAACTTTTCCCGTGTTAGTGACACTGCACAAAGAACATCTTCCGTTCAAGGAACAACACGCATAAGTGGTGGAGCCAGGATTTGACGATCGGGTCGGATATTCTCGCACTAAAATTTTGTTCCATCACGTTTGTATTATAGTTGTATCAACTAAATAATAAAAACTACAAAATATGAAAGAAATTGATTAGGTTTGTTCACTGCTTGGAATTGCTTCATAATTTCGATCATCTTTCCGCACTTTTATGAAAAAATTTAGCTCAATAAATGAGAGACTGGTCAATATAAACCTTCTCTTGTTTTGTAGTGCAAGTAAAATTCTTAACAATTATTGCTTTAGATCTCATGAACAAATCATATTTCTTTTAAACCCTATTACTTACACCACCACCATATTTACTAATATGTGATTTCATATGCCAAGTTCTAAATCTATAGTTAACGAAAGCATCTCTCCACATGAAAAATGTTTTATGCTTGAGCAAGTAAAACACGAAACAAACTGTTACATCTTATTTTACATTGTATATTCCTTCAACAGTTGAGTATTGCAAGTAAAATTCTCAACAATTGTTGCCTTAGGTCTCATGAATAAATCATATTTCTCTTAAGCCCTATTGTGAACAATACTTACACTACCACCATATATTACTAATATGTGATTTCATATGCCAAGTTATAAATTCATAGTTAACAAAAGCCTCTCCATATGAAAAATGTTTTATGTCTGAGCAAGTAAAACACAAAACATACTGTTGCATCTTATTTTATATTGTATATTCTTTCAGCAGCTGGGTATTGACCAATTAACTATTAAGCTTGCACACATGTAGTTGTACACTGATGCTGGGTATTCATGTGAGCTCCGCCAATGACACGTATACACATTTTTGGTAAGGACGCATCTTCCTTGCATGGAACAACATGGTCCACTGTCCATGTGGGGCCCAACACAAAGCCTACATGCATGCCATGCGTAAATTTACGAATTGAGAAATTGTTATGGACATTCTAGCTATTTTTAATGGTACTCCTATTAGATATTTTCCTGTTACTAGTACGGCAGATATGCTCAAAAAAAAAAAAAGAGAGCACATCAAGCATCGTGTGCACACTTAATAATAAAAATACAAAGACAAGGGAAGGAAAAAAAAACACAAGAAGCGCTAGAGATGAAAATCAACTGTGGATAAAGAAACGTACTCCTAGAAGTAGAGAATAGAACTCCACTGGGGCCTATCTAACCACTCTCTTGTGATGCTACTGGGTACATCTGTAAAATAAAGGGTACATATAATGCTGACAATCCGAGATATTGTTCAGTTACATATAATTATATATTCCATCTATTTTTAAATTATTGTCGCGTTGATTTTTAATATCAACTTTACTATTTACTTTATTAATAAAGTTTAATAAATATCATATATTTTATTACATGTCATCTTACCATTAAAGATATTTGAATCACAACCTATAATCTTACAAATTTGAATTATTTTTTGAATAAGATAAATAGTCAAAAGTTGATGTTAGAAGTCAACTGCAACAACAATGTAGAAGGGAGACAATATATTATAAAAAGAAAACATCATCAAAATAAAATCAAATCCACAAGTTACTCTAATCAGAGCAAAGCACCTATGCTCGCCCACAAACTTGTCACATTAGAAATGTTAGATTTAAATAACAAAAACAACAGGTTTGTCATAAATATTGCATTGCAAAGAAAAAGACCATGTAAGCCTTCTTTGGATCGCACGAATTTCAAAAGGGTCATACAATAATATTTCATTATAAACGTTTCAATTTCATAAGAAAACCATAGGATACTTCATAAAAAAATTTAGCAATAAAAATGGGCCATAGTCTGCACATACAACCTACGCGTATATGTTAGTGTCGATTAATCCATAAATCATGCAACAAATAAACTAACCATATTTTGATTTAAATGCTGCTAAATATTAAATTTGATTTAAAAAGTAATATCCATGACTTTGTAACACCTAGCAGTGCCAGACGACAGTCAGCTTCTCTTGTTCGAAGCGGCGAAGGCAGGCAACCAGAATAGCAACAAGAATAGCAGCGACCCTAGCGTCATCATCATCAACCCACTACGGCGAGCTCCTCACGGTACAAAGTCATGGATATTACTTTTTAAATCATTATCTCCTGCAGGTGCGCCAAAAGCAGGAGTCGCTTTGTCGTATGCTATAGTAGCTGCAGCGGGAGAGGTCAAGGCATTATCTCCTGCAGGTGCACCAAAAGCAGGAGTCGCAACCGAGGCAGCAGGTGTACTGGAAGCAGGCACCATAGCAGATGCACTCGAAAGAGGAACCTACTTTGCGGGTAAAAGAGAAACATTCGGACAGTGACGATCTCCACAGAGAATGCTTCGAAGATGAAGATTGCGCATGTGCTGAACGACATAGTTAGTGCTATGAAACAGCATCAAGGGACAACAATAGTGGATGTCATCGCTACAGAAGGGATAACTATTTTATTTTTTTAATTTTTTTTCTTTGATCGGCTCGAGTCAATATGCTCGAAACAGAACCAACCGAAATCCATCGAAAAAAGATGAGAACAGACAAATGAGAGGGTAGCGAAGAGACCTGGCAAGGATGCCAACAGATCCAGCGAGAGATTCAGAGATGGCGACCCCAGCTGGTGGCCAACTGGATCGCACAGGCAGGCGAGGCCGATCGTACGGGATCGTGGTTGAAATCGAGACGAGCGGATCGATTGAATCGAAGCCGATCCAAGCAGATCGAAACGGAACCGAGCCCAGCAGGTCGATAAATACCATGTTATCCACAAATATAGGTTCATTATATCTGATGACATCACTCACCGAAATTTTAGAGTAACATCTTGAGCAGGGGACATGCAAGTTTAATACGTCACCATACATTTCCACGAGCGGGGAGGAGACTAGATCCGGGTAGTATCAGCTAACGGTAGTTGTAGAGAGATCTGTCTTTTTTGGCGTCTCGGCTACTTTCGAATCCACTTCCGCAGATAACAATCGAATGAGCGTCGCAGCGTA
>BCLH01000194.1:91830-146360 GCA_001602315.1 Zoysia pacifica | reverse complement strand
TTTTTTTTTTTTTTGAAGGGAACTTGGTCTTTGTTAAATTAACAGTTGCCATAAGAGATCAGAAACAGATCACTGTGCAAGATGATGCCGTACACACAAGCCCAGATAGTCAACAGGCAACCACATAGGAGTACCAGTAAAATGTTATTGTACCGTGATAATCAATCAACAGGCAACCACCGAAATTCTGACGATCAGGTATCGTGAACCTGACATGGCGACTCTTCAGGTTTCGTACAGTTAAAGCTGAACAAAGCAGCAGGAATCCTGCTGAATGAATACTGGAGATATAAAGCAAATCTGATAGAATTCTTAGGATAAACAATTGTACAGCTACATAGGCATCAAAATCATAGCTGCTAGACATGTTAATTGATAACAAATGCGAGGAAGGACAGCAGCTGCTAAAGAAATTTGTTGGCAAAAACATTTGCTCTTTGCTTGCTTCAAAACTCCTAGATACGATAAGCTTGCAGAAAATATTAGAACTTCAAAATTGACCAGCCGAGGATGTGTGCTGCTATTGGAACATCCGGAGGAAGTTGTTTGCATAGGCCATCGGCTTGACATCAGGGTGTGGCTGCAAAACAGTTTTAAAAAGTAAACGCCCAATCGATCTTCTAATATCAGCTAAGAATGTGTACTTCCATACAGCTACAACGAGAAGATTAATAATTCAGGAGAAAGGATTAATTTAAAAATCTTAAAATAGCTCGTTTAGCAATATGCACTGAAGACGTGTGGTTGAAAGAGATACTCATCCTCGATTCAAAATATAACCACTGTATGAAACAAAAGCCATATGTTTTTTAATCATGTGTTTTTCAACCCTAGCAATCTTCCATGATCAAACTGTTGCGGTTAGGCATCCCCTCAAACCCTCACGCCCATCAACAGTGACATAATTGACTCTTTTTTTAAAAAAAAAATAGTTACATAATCTTAAGAAAGCAAACAGTTTTTTAGAAGCCTTTCTGAAAAAATGGCATACCACTGCTGAGAATGTAACTATATCTGGCTTGAGCTCTGGAGCCGTGAACCGAATAAATGCTCCTTTGTTGCCCATCTGCACAATTGCATAGTGTACTCAGAATCTTTATCATGCATATAAATTTTAGCGAGGGAAACACATGAAAGGTAAGGGATAACTAGAAGACAAAAAATTAAAGCTAATATGCAAGCAAATCTGATGTTTCCCTCTGGTAGATAAATATGTGATAAAATGCTATCATAATCAATTTATCAATCAACTGGTACAAGCATAGAATATGGCACCATTGTTAGTGTACCTGGTCACAATAATTAGGAGCAGAGAAAACTGTTATAAGCTTTCCGTCATGTTCAATTTCATAGCCTTCATCCTTCACTTCGTGGGATCGCACAACAAGTTCTGAAAGACAGAAAGAACAAGGATAACGTGTAGAAAATGAGTGTACGTGGGTATTAGAAAAGAAAATGAATAACATTTTTTTCTGAGCAAAGTTAGTGCTAGGCCTACCAAGATTGTTGTCTTGTAAAAACCTCTCTGTCACATCTGCGCCAAAGGAAAGGCCTACACCCCGCTTACTTGGACCTCTCCCAAGCTGAGGCTGAGGATCGCTCCACAGTATTTCACACATCAACCCTATAAATGAAAGCATGTACTATTAAGACATGTGCCGTATTAAGAAACCTAATCCTGTACTCCCTCCGTCCCCATTTAGTTGTCGTTTTAGATGTGAGCACGAGGATTAAGGATGGTTGAAAAGGTGGAATACGCTGAAAACGAGGAGGGGAGAGATAGAGATAGAGATGTATTGGGAATAGAGAAAGGTGTATTGGAAAGTGAGAACGACAAGTAAAAGGGGAAAACTTGTGAACTCTAGGATGACAAGTAATTAGGGACGGAGGGAGTAGCAAATAGTGGCACTATTTGGTGCCATAGAACCTTAGCAAATAATACGTGAACAGCATTAGATTCTACGACAATGAAACTCTAGCCCCACGACACAAAGATTTCTGCATTTTAGGTCCCTCTCCCCACCCCCCAAAAAAAAATTGCATCATCCGACCCTGTTTTGAAGGATAATAGGTAATCTGACCCTCATTTTTCAACTTTGATTATTTGATCCTTGATTTTGGACTCTAAATAGCCATTTTGACCCCATTAGTTGAAAAAGTAGGGTCAAATAAGCAAAATTTTGGGTCAAAAAAAAAAAGGTCAAGTTGGTAACCAGCCTTCAAAACAGGGTCAGATTTTAGTCTTTTAGTTGGAGGAAGTATGTCTGCCTCACAATTTAATGATAGTAAGTTGCATCATTAGTCATTACAGAAAGGCATTTCGCAGAGCAGATTTAGGGGTAAGCTTAAAATAGAAAAGCAGCGGGACAGAAACCATAGCACCATTCAGGAACGGAAAGGTAAGAAGAAAATATTAAATGAAAATACCTTCCTCCGGGGGTTCACGAAAACGGTCAATGGCCCTAATGTCAGATAGCTTCACTCCATCGACACTAAACAGGCCTCCATGAACCACAAAGACCTTGTTGTTTATCACATGACCAAGAGGCAAGCAGCAAAATACCTCAGCAAACAGCTCAACAAATGTATCATTCAACTTAGACTTCACCTCTCCCTCAAAACCATATATTTTGTTCATGCTCTTGCTTTCATGGTTTCCTCTTGCAAGATACATAGCTGAAGCCATAGAAAATTCATTAACGACAGTATGTCGCTGAAGTCAGAATTTCAGAACCACATGTACATCCGACAGAAATAGAATATGAAAATTGAAATAGCGATCACGGATAGTACCTCTTGGATACAGGCATTTAAATGCAAAAAGGGTGAGTATGACTTCAAGAGAAAAAGAGCCTCTGTCCACAAAATCACCATTGAATAAGTAAGGGTTTTCTTCAGAGGGAAGCCCATTAAGCTCGAATATATTAAGTAGGTCAAAGAACTGCAAAAGAAACATAAGATTTTAGTCCTCTCAAAAAAGCATGACCAAAATAACAAGATTTTATTTGAGAAGGCACAGCTTGAAATTGATGAAATAAATCTCTGCTAGGTTAAAACTACAAATATTAACTGCTTTGTATCCACTTGGACAAGATTCAACTCATCTCAAAACCCGTAGATAATATGTATAAAAAGATCTGATAAAGCAGATACCTGGCCATGCACATCACCACACACTGTGAAATGACCACTATCTGGAACATTTACATCGACAAGGGAAGGCATTGATCGCAACAAGCCTCGAGCTTGTAACACAATTTGGAACGCATACCTGAACCAAGATGCCAACTTACAGCTCATTAAAAACGTTCAACATTGAAAATAACAAAGAGGATGACAATTGGTTATGCGTTGCCCCTTGAAAATTACAAAGTGTACCTTTTATGTATACATTTTTGCTTTTTAAAATCATCTAACATCTGCTTAATGAAGTCTAGTGTTACTGCATCTCCATCAATTCTTGCTCCTGTATACTGTGGCTCAACTTCTGCAACATGAAAAATATTTCTGCAAGTTAAATCTCTTAATTGTAAACTACTGGTTTCATCCTAAAAAGAACATTGATGTTAACATGTTTGTTTAATTGCTTCAATTAATTGGTCACAATAATGTTACTAATTGCACAAACAAAGCAATACAATAAATCCAAACTGAGTTACTAACATAGATACAGGTGCAGTTATGTTATTAAGGCCTCATTAACATAGTACAGAGAGCAAGCATAGAGAAAAGTATAAAGGTCAGATACCTATTGAATGATAGTCAATAGAATCTGCTACAGAACAAGTTTCTGTATGCCCTACAGAAATTGCTTCTTCGAAACGAATCTTTTGGACAGCTTTCTCGCACTCTTTCAATTTCCTTGTGGCATCTGGATCATTGGGGCTTATTCTTTTCACCTAATAACAAAGAAAGAATTGTTTATGGTTACTTTGTTGAATGGAAATCAATATGCAAGGCTGCTGAATGGTAACAAAAAAGAGGAGATGTTGAATCGAATAAACTAGTATGCAATACATTGCGATGGTTAATCACACCAATCCAGTCATAGTTTAGTTAAAAATGCTAAGCCACTGATGTGTAAGACACTAACAAAATTGAGGCTGATTATGAAACAATCTGACACATATACCTGCTGAAAATCCTTCAGGGCCTCCTTAAATTTTCCCATGGCAAGATAAGCTGCGCCTCGCCTATAATAACCCTACAAGCACAGATATTCAATATATGTACAGATATACAAAACTGTGTGAATGAAATGGTGCAAAAATACCTTTGAATATTTAGGATCAATTTCAATAGCTTTTGTTGCATCCTGCACAGCACTTCCATATTCCTCCAGTTTTGTATGCGCAAATGCACGGTTCGCCCAATAAACCGCATTGGAACTATTTAGCTCGATAGCTTGACTATATATATCTATTGCCTGAGCAAATCTGTTTGCTGGAGAAAATACAGATAAATAATTATAAAAAGAACACGCAAATGCTTAAACTAAAAGGCCCAGTATGCTTTTGTTTAACACTAGCAGTGTCAATGAGAAGATTATTTTCTTTCAGGTTTCCAGTTTACCATAGAAGTTCATCCTTTAAGCTAAATTTTGGAATTCAAAGTTTAATTGATTGATTATGACCAAAAATCCCAACAAATGGAACTTTTAAGAAGTGTATGCTCCAGCAGGCAACGTGTAAATATTTCAACGTTTGGGTTAGCAATTAGTTAACCTTTGAGGACACTGTGTCTAGCGAAGGGACAAGGTTCCTTTGAAAAGATAACAATGAAACGGATCTGTAATACTCTAACAAATAACAGGAAGCAGTGAGAATGCATAACATACCCTTAAAGGCATCATTTGCCTGAAGTTTGAGTTCTTCAGCCTTTTGCGCATCTGACCTTGGACTGTTATCATCCATTATTACTATAGAGTACACTTATACAAAGGTTTCAAGCTCTGAAGTCACCTAAGAAGTTCAAATAAAGAACAAATAAACAACAGTGAAACTGTACCGTGTAGTGATTTTCACAGATAAGCACAATTACAGAAACAGTTAATTTAAATACTGAGGATTAGTCATTAGATGCACACATGACACATATTAGTGTCTGGCTCATCAAATTATCTCTTCTACATATAGGAAGACTTATCACCCCACATTCGTGACAAGTGCATAGGCTTCGTGCGTAACTGCGTCATTCTCTTCCCCTCCATTCAACTTCCACAAATTAACAGGAGAAGAGAGCCACTTGAACCTACAAACATGCCGGATCGCAGCAACAGTCGCCCTTCCTAATCAGTCAACCCTGCAGCTGCAGGCTGCAGTAACACCGTGAATCGGCAGATGCAGAACACAGCATCGCTCACCAAGCACGCTACAGTACCAGGGATGAAAGCTGAAAACCAGTCCCCCCGAAACTAACTTGGAAGACACGCTCAGGCCCTACCACATACTGGATCGGGGACTAGCGCATAAGGGGAGAGGGGTTTGGGTTTTGATTGCTCATGGCAACCAAAAACAGCTAAACCTGCAAGTTAGTTTCGGGCTCACTTACCACGAGTCGCTCCAACTCCCAACTCCGGATGGATCTCTGCTCCGTCCAAAACTGGCGGCGGTGAGGAGTATGGCGGCAGAGGCGGCAGAGGGCTTCGAGGTGGCGCACTTCGCTCCGGTTCCGTTGGATTGCGCAGGGCTTTAAGATGGACGGGACCGGGGAGCAAGGGGCCGTCGATTGGTGGCGGGGAAGCGGGAAGCGGCGCCGCCAGAGGAGAGGGAAAGACCAAAGACGGCACTAGAAGAGGACGCGAGAGCACGATGATGAGTTGGCAACTTGGCACTTTGGCTGTTGAGCTGGGCGTAGGGCAGGGCGTTTTAGAAACCGAGCTTGCACCGGTTTTGCACAGTAGAAAAAACCGGCCGGTTAGAAATGAAGATTTTTTTCACCCCGGCGGGCGTTCCGACGCCGCACCGCGCCGTTCTCGCACGGCCGCGAGAGGCAAGGATCGTTATTTGACTTGAAAATTAATCATCCACTTAAGTTAAACCAGATCAATTTCATCGATTTTCGTAAAAATCGATTGGTTTTAAACAGTTTTTAAAACTTTGTCAAAGAGGTTGTTTCTTTTTAATTTTTTTCACATTCTTTTTAATAATAACAAATGAAAAAGGGAAATTCTTCGAACAAATTTCAGAACTTAATCCTAAATATCATTGTATCCGCAGTTCAAAACATCTTTACTTTATCATCACTATACTTTTAGCTAGTAAGTAGTATAAAGATCTCTCATTAATTAACAAATTTTATTGTCACAAGCAAAAAAAAAAGAAAAAAAGTCCTATTTCTATATTAAAAAGAAGTCCTGCAATAAGAAAAGTCCAATTTTCTTCGTGTATCGTAATTCCTAAAAAGGTCAAAACTTCTAAAAATAATTGAATAACTGGAAAACCCTTTTCAGTATTCTTATTAATCTATTTCATCAATTTACAAAGATTCATTTTTTTTAGGAGGAGGAAATTAGCCGGCTCGGGTGTGACGAGACTTTACTTATACCCTTCGATTGAAACAGCTTCAACTTCCAATCTTTTATTCGTGAGAAGAAAACTCGTTTTCAAGACATTACAAATCTTTAAGCTCAAATAGCCCGATTTTAAATCGTAGCGGCAATGTTAGCGAAGCAGTCAACACATAATTTAGTGCGTAATAGGACTCACCTAACTACAATTAACAGATGCACAGTACAGATTAGACTCATCAGGTCAAGCTTACACATCACATAATTATCCTCTTGACAGCTCAACAAATTCACAGTAGTACCTCATCAGCAAAACGCAGCCATACCAATTACGCTAAATCTACGCCCTTTTTATTGTCTTCTTCACCTTTTCAGCAGCTCGGGATAACACAGTTCATAGCACAGGCTACCCAGATCGATATCCTATATAGTTAATCAGGTATTTAGGTCTAAGAACTACTAGTATATGCACACATCCAACTGCTGCTGCTGCTATCTGTTTGCTTCCAAATAGTACTATTACTGCTATCCGTTTGCTCGATCATCTTCAATTCAAGGAACCCACGCGGTCTCCATTGATCGACCATGGTATCTCGATCTCATCAAAAATTGTTCAATTTCTTGCAGGACCCACGCGATGCGCCACTTTTATCAGTACTGATGACAAAGACACGGCCTTTCTTTTCTGCTACTCACGCTAATATCTCCGGCGCTTCGCGGGCGGCGCCGGGAGTGGCTGCCCGGTGTCGGCGGCGAAGCACCGGAACGGGTTCCCCGGCGAGGAGATGTCGGGCACGGACATCGCGGCGGCGTCGGTGGTGGCGGAGCGGTCATGGCGAGGGCCGCCCTGCCAGTGCAGGCCTGAGGCGGTGGGCGGGGAGGGGAGTTCCGCCACGGACCACTGGTGGTGGACCTCCGGCACCTGGCCGAAGAAGTCCTGAGCGATGTCCGACGACGACCAGCCGTTCGGCGAGCCGTCGGTGCTCCCGAGCTTCCCGCTGTCAGCCTGCAAAGGACGTGCCTGTGTCAGAATTGGACCAGCAAGAGAGTGCACCAGATGTTCAGAGATCGAACTTGGTTACTTTTCATATTTTAAGGTTTATGTCGATCATTCGATATGATCCTACTACCTACGAACTTCAATTATGGTAATAAAAATTTGCCTAAAAAGTCTGGTAACAAAAATAAAAAACTGCCAAGATGCGAAATTCTGTGAGCTTGAAAAAATCAGCACTGACCTTGGACGTGCTATTCTCGGTTAAGCCGAGACCGGCGTTGAACTCCGAGAACCCGAAAAACTCGTCCAGAGGCCAGGCCTGCATGCCACCGGTGACGCCGCCCTGTCCGCCGTACGCCGACACGATGGCGCCCCGGGGACTCCGCTTGGCAGGGGGTTTGGTCGCCACCGGATCCACGGACTTCTGCACCGGCGCGTTGAACTGCTCGTCGACCACACACCAGTCGGGCAGGTTGCCTGAGAGGCCGCCGTCCGGGCCGGCCGCCCAGTCGATGTCATCGTCGCTGTAGAGCGGAGCCGGGCTGCTCCTCTTCTTGGCCGGTGGTGGAGGCGGCGGCGTTTGAAGGGAAGCTGCTGCGGCTGCTGTAGAGGCGGTGGGTGTGTGCTGCTCTGTTTCTTGAGCGTCCGGCTGGAGGCCGACCTGGACGCCGGTGAGGAGGAACCTGCGGTGCGCGGAGACGAAGGCGTTGGCCGTGTGCACGGCGACGTCGCAGCTCCGGCAGAGCAGCGCGCGGTCCTCGACGCAGAAGAAGTAGGCGTGGCACTCCTGGGGCGCGGCCGAAGCAGGGGACACTCGTTAGTCGCAAGAAAAAGCACGAGGAAAAAAAAATCTTCTCCTGGCGGTGACGCGGTTCGCTGGCGGCTGGTACCTGGCATATGTCGCAGTTCGGCGCGGTGATGGCGCCGGGGGCCAGAAGCGGCAGGCGGTGGTGCTTGCCGGCGAGGCGGTTGGCGGCGTGGACGTCGCGGTCGCAGCGCGCGCAGAGGGCGGCCTTGTCGGCGCAACAGAGCACGCGCGCCTCGGCCGCCTCGCACGCGGAACAGAGCACCTTCATCGACCAGATGCGGCGGGCACGACCATGAACTTATTCGCGGCTGCGGTGGTCAGCCGGAGGAAGGAGGCTGGAGCGCGTGGTAGGCGGGGCGGTCTGGCGGAGTGGATAGGAGGGGAAGAGCGGTGCGGTTTTGTCCGATGGCGCTGGCCAGGACAGGTTGGCGGCGGTCAGCGTCACGCTCCGGCGGTTGGGAGGTGAGGTGAAGAAGCTGCGCCGCGGCAGGGGACAGCGCCGAGATATTATCGATGGAGTGAACGCGGGATAGGAGACGGATGTGACGGCTGTAGATCGAGCAGGTGGCGTAGGAATTGACTGGCAGGTGGAGGCGACGTCGCGGGATCCCATTCGATGAGCACTTTAGGCCCGGTCACGGCCTCGTCGGCGGGACCCTGCGTCGCCTGCGATCACTGCCTCCTTTGGTGGCACGGTAGGCGGCTAGGCACGCAGCACGCTGCATGCGGCATGCAGATCCACGTCGACAGATTTTTACCCGCTTTGAAGTAAGTTATACTCCTATTTGGACGGTTAAGTAAATACAACATACATTACTCTTATATAATCAACTAATATTATTTTTTCAATTCTCAATAAATGAGATCATAGTTTAACAAGTCATCTTAGCTGTTCATTCTCTTCCACCACTCACATCACTCGCTTCTTCATTAAATCTAAATTATCTCTCCCCGCGCCCGCGGCCCCCTCCACCTCTCTCCCCACCACCCCCCTCCCCTCATCTCCTCACCGCTCGTTGCCCCCTCCCCTCCCCTCCCCTCCTCTCCCCGTGCCTTTGTTTAACTAACACCGCTATGGCGCAAGCATAGCTGCGGTCAGTCATGTTGGACCCCCCTAGACATCGTTGTCAACCTCCAGCTCGCTCTCTTTCTTCTGCCTGGTCGTCTTCTTTCATTACTTGTCCGTTGCTTTGGTGCTCACCTTCGCCATCACCAAGTCCATCAAGATCCTCACTAGGTGGTACGTATGTTGCCCCGCCCCATGCCGCTTTTCTGATGGTTATCACCGGATCTGAGCTCCTCATGATGGGATCTACCACCTGTAGCTACAAGGAGATCCGGTGGGACGTGAAACAGCTGGTGCACCGTCGCTGTCGGGTAGCAAGAGGGCTTCGGCAGCTCGCTCTTAGCTACTGCTGCAATCTTCGCCTCCGTGGTACGTTCTCCCCCTCTCTATCTCTCTATAGCTGAGCTATTGCAAGCTACAACTGTTCATGGTACCGACATCAATCTGTTGATCTGATAAATTCCACAGGGAAAAAGGTTAAGGGCACGCTTAAGCATTTTACTAAGCGGTACAATTATAAATATATTATCTAACAAAATAAAGCTAAAATCCAAAAAAGAAAAAGAAAAAAGAGCATGGCTGCATCTAAAGGCTCTTAAAACATGTTAACCTGGGCCTTAAAGGCCCACAACCGATTATCTAGTAACCATGCTCACAGCTTTCAGACCCACCAGCAGGTGTAGTGAAATTCGACAATGAAATTCAAAGAATTATGTCCCATCTCTGAAGAGGAAGACTTATTGAGGCGCAGATCCATAATTAAGCACCAACTGTTGTGTGCTAACAGCATAAGAGACAATCATGTGCATTTAACATTTCCCTTTCATTTTGATACATATTTTTGGGTGTACAGAAGTCGCTAGATACATTCCTCTTTGTTTTGCTTCCACTTGTATTTTACCACCTCCTACCCTCAGATTTGGCTAGGAGCACGTTTGGATGTGAACCAATCTCACCCTGCCAAATCTTGGCTTACCGGCATACGCCCATGCGTTGGCAAGAGAATTTGGCACCCGCAGCTCGTCGGTAAGTTGGCAAGAAAATGAACTACATTTGTAACCGTGTACATTGGTGAGCCAAATATTGGAGTCAATCCAAAGACAAGCCAAATTTGCATTGGTGGGTGTGGGCGTTTCCAACATTTGGCAGACGCGTTGGCGTTGATCCAAGCAGACCCTAGGTACTTCCCTCATTCTTCCCTTCCCTAGACATGATGAGCCCATGAAAATAAAATGGTAAATGGAAGCTTATCGGTGACCCAAAGTTTTGAACGGTCTGCAGATGTAGACAACATTTAAACGAGCCAAACATTTTTCAACAATAACATCCAAGGAGAGGAAGTAGAGGGCCATAGTAGAAAAGAAAAAAAAAATAAAAGAGAAAAGGGAAGTAGAGAAGGGGGTGATCAGCACAGTGCAATATCCAGTCGACTCAGCCTAATAATCGACCCAGAAGACCTTGGTTAGGTGATATAACTGTGTCCAATGTAGCAAATCCACATAGCTGTTGCCTTTGCTCGCCTCCCCTTGTTCCTCTCCACTGTGCCATTTCTGTTTTGGGTGAACCATTTTCAGATTCCCAGGATAAAAATGGGAACGGGATGAAAAAACGAGATTGAGATTAGAAATAAGGCGCTCCACTGTGTTTACGAAGTAGCTCTGTTAATTTAATCAAGTGCATCATGTATTTAAGAATCACCGAAGAAGGTCAGCAACTTGCTCTAGTTATTGTGGAGTTATCCGCCGCTGAAGATCAGTTTCTTGTGTTTGCGTTAACTCTCAGCAAACCGAAGACAACCCTCGATGCATTTATCTTATTTTAAACTCTTTTATTTTATCAGTATGTATTATATGCTTATTGTACTGCGCATTACCTTTTAGGAATTGTTTGAAAAATCATAAAATACATGATAGTGCCCCGTTTCTATGTTTAGTGTATATTGGTACAGATAACTCGATGTAGAGTTAGGCTAAGTCCTTTTTTTGCCGGTAGAAGTTGAGTGAATAAAAAATCTCACTCGCGAGATATAAGCTGTTACGCCGGTCGCCTTATCACAATTTTTAAACCTGAGATCGAGCAGGGAATAAAAGGGTACAGAGGTACGTTTCCTGTGTGGACTTGTAGCCGGAGTGTGGTAGCGCTGTTTGTATCGATTAAGGACTGATTTGAATGTGACACTGTTGAGCAAGTTTGAACGTATCAAGAGCACGCTAGCGAAATGGGCCTAGTAAATCGATGTAACTCGACTATCATAGTGATTAGACGACAACCCACTCCTCTTTTGATGTGATATTGGGAGGGTATATAGGCTAACTGCGGATAGCTCTGATGTATGGTATCGCATAGAGGACGTGTACAAGGAAGAGGTGAGAACCGGACCGGCCTCTATATCAACGTGAAAGGTTGATGTACGTGACTCTTTGGGAGTGTGCGTACGTCGTGTTACTTGGGTTTTTTCAGCTGGTGTAAATCGATTATAATCATTGCCCTCACAGTAACGAGTACCACTTGTTCACTGAGTTATGTCATAGTAATAACTGAACTTAATTAATAATATGAATTGTTTGTTTAGTTTATAGGCAATAACCTGGTAACCATATCTGCTATAGTTTCTAATACAAATTAGATGTACATTCTGTAAACTTAACTTATCGCTAAAAGTTGAAAGTAAAGATTTACTGTTAGCGCTATGTTTTATGCAAATAGTCATCCCTGTAAGTCAACCCCTCATGTCTAGGAGTCGGCTATAGTTGGTCATTTTGACGGGTAAGTCTTGCTGAGTAATTAGTACTCACGGTTTGTTGTTTTATTTTTTTGTTGTGTGTAGCTCTTCTTGCAGGTAGTTGGTGTAGCTATTGCGACTAAGGAGTGTGAGAAGGTGAAGCTCCTGCGAACTGGTCCTGTGAACCTGTTTCCTCCTCACCGAACTCCGATCGCGAGGAGTGAAGCATATTTTAGAGTGAGATATGTCTTAGAATAAAAAAACCGTCTTGTGTGTCTGTATTCACTTCCGCACCATTTTAAAAACTCTATAAAGAACTTGAATTTATTGTAAGACTTTAAGCGGTTTTCATATTTTATAACATCACTCGTATTGTAATATTTAAATATTATTGTTTAATATCACCTGATATATGGATTCTAGCCAAGCTGTTCAGTGTTTTTGGACAGTTCTACCACAATATCCATTTCTTCCCAAACATGGCAATGAATCTTTCCTTCAGAATTTGCATGCTCCTTGGCATCATTATTCTGGTCATTCCACTAGGAAAGAACCATCTTCAGAGCCATTAGTTCATGCTACGATGCAACATGTGACATTGTTATTACCATGCCAATTTGCGTCCGCAGTATGGTGTGCATTCTACAAGTTCATCAGTTCGCTCCCATAACTACGTGAGTTTTACGCTGAATAACCCAGACCATGCAGTTCAAAGGGCTTGTTTTTGAAGATTCTAGTGCTTCATTTAGCATTATTTCCAACATAATCTAAAAGCAAACTCGTGAGTGCAAATCTAGAAGCAGCACCAAATGTCCTGTGTTGCCGGCACAAGTGACACTCGAGTGTATTTAACATTTTTTACTTTGATATACTCCCTCTAGTTTTAAATACTGAATCTGAGTTGGTGGTAAGTCACGAGGGATAGGATGGTAGGCTGGCACTGTCAAAGGCAGGTTTGAATGATTTCATAAAAAACATGTCAAGAATGGGGCGAGTGATAGTATTGCAATGAGTTTTGGGTCACAATAGTTGTCACAGGAGGATCATACATATGTGCGTACTCTATGTGTGTTAGATGTGTGTACCCCGCAGCTTGGATTGAGCGGTTATTCAAAAATCTACCTTGTGGAAAAAAATACAGGGCGCACAATAAACTTAATCCCTATTATTTCTGACATAATCTAGAAGCAGACTCGTGAGTGCATATCTAAAATCAGCACCAAATGTCATGTGGTGCCAGCACAAGTAACACTCAAGTGTATTTAACATTTTTTTTACTTTGATATACCCCCTCCGATTTAAAATATTGACACTTTGTTGGTGGCAAGTATCGAGATATAGGGTGGTGGGGTAGTACTGTCAAAGGCGATTTTAAATGATTTCATAGAAAATATGTCAAGAAGGGACTGAGTGATAGTATTGTGTTGAGTTCCAAGTCACAATAGTACTCCCTAGTACACTGGTATTGTTGTAAGGGTCACAAGTAGTCTCACAAGGATCATACATGTGTATATACTCTACATGTGTTAGATGTGTGTGCCACGGGCGATTATTGAAAATCGGCCTTGTGAAAACATACAGGGTGCTCAATAAACTTAATCCCTATTATTTCTAACATAATCTAGAAGCATACTCGAGAGTGCAAATCTAAAATTAGCACCAAATGTCATATGGTGCCAGCACAAGGGACACTCAAGTGTATTTAACATTTTTTTACTTTGATATACTCTCTCCAGTGTGTTTTAAATATTGACTCTTTGTTGGTGGTAAGTGTCGAGGCGTAGGATGTTGACGTAGTAATGTAAAAGGTGGGTTTGAATGATTTCATAGAAAATAAGTCAGGAAGGGGTGAGTGATAGTATTGGGTTGAGTTCTAAGTCAAAATAGTACTTTCTAGTATGTTGGTATTGATATGTATGTGCACAGGGCACAAATAGTCGTACATTTTTTGTGTATATTTTTTTTCACCTCTAATTGAAGCAGTATATTTTAAATTTATTATTTAACAAATAGAAGTATAGTTACTTTAACATAGATGACAAAGTTCTATAAACATATACTTCGGTCTCAAAAATAAGTTATCGATATAGTCTTCAAAACATAAGTGTGACCTTTGTTATCTATAAAATATTTAATAGTATGCTTTTAAGAAAATATTTTTAAAACAAATTATTTTTAATTTTGTAACTTAATAAATTTAAAATTTTGTAACATAAGAAAGTTTAAAGTTACTATTTTTTTATACCGAAGTTGTAAGAAAAAAAATTGAATTTTAGTTCTTATAGTAATCAAAGAGCATTTTTAAGAGATAAAATAATTTAAGTTATCTAAATATACATTTTTATAACATATAACGGTCTTTAATTGTAGCATATACTTACAATATATGAAGTAGAATAAATTTATAAAAAAACTCCTTTTATATGTTTTGAAATAAATATACATGAAAAGCGCGGCAATTATCGCGCAGATTTTTTAAGTCTTGACCTAAATAGGATCAGATTATAGTGTTGAATATGTTTCAACTGCGAAAAGCTTGCATAAAGGTTAAAGAATTCAATTAAACCGTTGTGCTCTGTAACGAATGACGTTCTAAAATGTTTCTAGTACTCTTCTTATTCAGTGAAAGACACTGTCATAATGCGTAAAATTATAAATCATATTTTAAATAAATAAAAATATAACAAAATATATGATACTTATTTTATTTTATTGAATAAGACGAAATTAACTGTGACAGGATAATATGTGAACTTGGAAAATCTAAAGTGTGGCACAGTCGTTTATGTCTACTTTTGCTGAGTAAAAACACGCTTTTACGTTGATCGAAAAAAAGATTTTTTTTTAAATATTCATCGTTAGATTTTAATCTGATAACAGGATATAACATAATGAGGGTTGAAAGAGCGCACGATGTTTAAGATATAAAGATGTGTATAATCTGTGTGTTTGATGTGTGTGCGCCCCGCAGCATTGATTGGGCGGTCGTCCAGATAACGATCGGTCTGGTGATTTTAGACCGCGCGCGATGTGGGCACCAGACATAACACTATATCCGATCACGAGATATTGATGCAAGTAGCTGCATGCAGTATAATTTTTTTTAAAATTAATGTCATTGTTAACTATTAACATTAAATTTAATTATTTATTTTATTAAAAAATTAATAAATATTATATATTTTGTTATAGTTTAATTTATTATTAGAGTTATTTGAACTATAATTTAAAATTTTATATATTTAAATTAAATTTTTAAATAAAATTAATAGTTAAAATTAATACTAAAAATCAATGAGTATATCAATTTAAAAACCGACGGAGTATTGCCTGCTGATCCATCGCGCCCTTGCAAATTGCTTATTCGGCGCTAGCTCTCGTTCCAAAAGGAAGATCTTTATCTGCACGTCAGGATCGACCGATCGGAGTTCGCCGTGCTTGCAGCCTGCAATGCGCAGAAAGATCGAGAGCATGTGTGATGTTGATAGTCCTGTCAGGTAGGGGGACCAAAACATGGGGGGGCGTCAACTGGAAAGAAATATCTGAGCTGCATGCTGAGGCGGCGCCGGACGGGCACGCCCGATCGAGTCGTTGGCCGCGACGGCAACGGATGGCGCGCGTGTGTGGCCCGGAATGGCCGGGAGATTCGAATCCCAGCGAGTACGTAGAGTATACGTCACACGCGCGTCACCACTGACGCTGGTAAGCTGCCTGCCTGTCTCACCCAAAGGTTCCGTGCATCTTCGGTACCCAGCTCGGCTATACGGTACTGTACGTGCAAGAGAGGCCGTCGTGTGGTTTACAGCAATTATACTCGTATATATAGCAATGGCTGGAGTACCCATCAGCCGGGGCCACTCAAAGATGCTAGTAGTCGCTCGCGTTCACACTGAAGTCGATCGGTGTGGCAGTGTGGCTGGTCTCATCAACCTTGAACGATGTTTTTTTTTTTTTTTTTTGTTTCTTTCACTTGGAAGAAGAAGACGAGTGCATGCGTGGTTGGTCCAGCAGGCCATGGATTGCTCGTTGCTCGTTCAATCGTGGGCCAGACATATATTGTAGCCCAATAGAAGAGTCCGAGTATTCTGGGTCATTCTGAGCCTTTTGAGCTCGTGGCCCTATTTTTGTTCTAAATTTCCATTCAAGAAACTGGTCTAGCATTTTCAGTCGCCAGCAAAAAAGTTCCATCAGTGGCACGTTTCATGGACTAAATTACTAGCCTCGTGATATGTTTTGTACTAGATCAAGGTTGAACCAGATCACTGGCGAAGCTACAGCCATGGTCCTGGGTGCAAATGCACCCACAAAATACAAAAAATTACTTATAATTAGCTATTTTTCATCATATTTACACCCTCAAAATTCAATTCCATGCACCTATAAACAGCTAAATTAAGCCATCTTTCTATGTGTAGCGAAGTTATGCACCCCCACTATATTTCTTCTAGCTTCGCCGCTGAACCAGATGCCGCATTCTTAGTTACCTGCGGATCTCTCTCTCTCTCTCTCTCTCTCTCTCTGTGTCTGTGTGCGTGTGCAGCATGCAGTTCCCGCCTTTCTTCTCTTTGTGCAGATCGAGATTCGAGCAAGGCAGGAGTTAGTACCTGAAAAGCGCCGCTACTCCTAGCTCACCGCCCAACGACTAGCCAGAGAAGATTTTCACTGCCTACGACGGGCCGGGCATGCAGACGCCGGTGAGATCTATCGCCATCTCCTTTTTCCTAATTTCTTTCCTCCTTTTTTTAGTACTAAGAATTGTTTGTTGCCAACAGGCCGGTAGGCTATATACTCCTATAAGACTTGTTCATCAACATCGTCCACACACGTCTCTAGTTATACATTGCTTGCTAGCAGTAGTTCTCACAAAACTAGGAGTATTTCAAAGTGCGTGTGCGTCTTCACTGTAGCTATAAGCAAGCAATTGATCGAGAATAATTTAGATCATCATGAGAATCACGACAAGACATTAATTATCCAATGGGGTTTGTTTCTTTCCCAGAATCTCTACCATAGACATCCACACGACTTTTTGCATTTTTTTAATAAAAAACAGACACGGTTAGGCGACGAGCCTAGCTACTGGCGGTCGATGAGCTGACATTATAAATAAGCAACCGACTCAATAAAGAAATTATGCACTTGCGAATATTTCGTCTGCATGTCACGCTAGCTATTTCCTGTCATTAATCATTACCACTCGTTGTCGTTGTCCCTAATGATCCATATGCCAGCAGCATTTGCATACTTTCTTTTCTATAGTTAATAATAAAAGAGATCACAGGCATGTCGGATCGTAGTGCACATGCGTGCTCGGTAGCACAGCAACAAAATGGAGGCGCGCGGCCAGTATCCAGCAGCACATGAGATTACAATTGCCAGTGCGTGCCGTGTATATGCGAATTAGTTTTTGTTTTGGTTATTTAGATAACCATATTTAGCCCAAATTCATGGCATTAAGAATCCGCGTACATACATTAGCATGTGCACCGTCTGATTCAAAAATCAACAGCGACTCGTTTTGTGAGTTCCTGTTACCGTTGTCAGAAGCGTTCCATGACGTCGTTTCTGTTCTGTAACTTCTGTTGCAGCGTTCCAAACGGACGACGACTACCCTGAAGGATTCATTAGAGATATTACAATATTTAGAGTAAACTACAACTATTTAATTGATCAAATCTGATAGGAATGTACTTAGTTAAAAATATCAAATTATCAGTAAAAAAAAATACGATAGTACTAATTTTAAAAAATTAATGATTAAAATTAATTAAAGAGAGAAGGCACCCAAGCACCGTAACAGCTTTCAGATCCATATATCGGTACGCATCGGTCTGAATAATCTGCTCGTTCCTGCTGCAAGTTTGATTGCTACTCTTGCTCCTTTTTACACGTACGCAAAAGCGTTTGCCTAATTTGATGTGTGCGTACTTGGTTGTCGATCGCTTGTGCAGCGCTCTTATCTGTTCGAGGAATTTCACGAGTAGTCCTACTACAGTACATTCCTGCGCCCGGCCGGTCCAGCAGGTATGTGTGATTCTACTGTATCTTCGCTTTCAGAACTTGGCTTGCAAATTCTTTAATTTTTTTAGTTATAGGATATACTACTAGAGCTGCGATAACCATTGCGTGCAAGCTGTCTCATTAGAAGATGACTCAGATTTTACAAATCGCTAAGTAGGAGTAACTTTTTTAGCCATAGATATTGATTATGCATATAAAAATGTGTCACCTTAAATAAACATTTGTTCTACTAGCTAGCTAGTAGTACATAAAGGAACAAGGCTCCAGTAAGCAGTTAATTTGTTCTGTAGTAGTATGTTCTACTCCGTCTGGCCCATTATAGATGACTTTTTTGATCTTTAAAAATTAATTTTTGATCATTCGTTTTATTCAAAAATTATATGAAAATATTATTTATTTTATTGTAAAATAATTCATTATTAAAAGTATTTTAAGTTTGACATTTTGATTTTTGTATCTTCATAAATTTTGAATAAAACAAATAATTAAAGATTGATTTTAAAAATTCAAAAAGGATACTTATAGTGAAATGAAGAGAATAATAGCTTTAATTACAAATAGTTCTATCAAATCTCTATATGATCGTATGGAGAGCGATTAACTGAGACTCTGATTGCTTGCCGATAAAGCGGTGCAGCGGTCTTTACCTGGCGTATTAAAGGTTCAAACCCGTTGTCAGGCCAGGCTGGAATCGCTGGATGCAGTCAGGTCTATGTTCATTACTAGTACTCCTGTACTCGTACCAGAAGATGGAGCGGACAGTACGTACTAAAATCAAAAGGAACACATTCATCACTGCGGAATACGGAGTAGGAAAAATGTCCAGTGCGCGCGGAATACTAGCGTGATCAAATACCTGTCAAAGATCAATTAAGACTCGAAAGAAGCAGGTAAAAATTCTACTCTCCCGTTTTGCCTCTGTTGACCAGGCCACTGCATCCGTTCTGAAACTGTCGTCCTCAACTGGACGTCAACAATTTCAAAACAGCACCGGTAAACAAACATTGGCTTTTGTTTGCACGAAGTGAAGTCTCTGATACAATGAATTTCCCCTCTTGCCTTCAGTGACCCACTCCATCCATTCTGAAATTGTTGTTATCAGCTACTCCTAGGTAGTCCAAAATTTCATCGTATCCTTTTCCCTGAATACTACCAGCACTAGTAGGGATGAAGCAAGACACCAGCTGATAGTAGGGATGAAGCAAGACACCAGCTGATAGTAGGGATGAAGCAAGACACCAGCTGATGACGCCGTTCGCTGCTGTTTCGAGTTGGGGGAGCAAGGAGGTCACTCATTTGGATTTTGAACGTCCAAGCAATGCCGTCGTCCTTGGATCAAAAAGACCCAAGAAAAGGCGAGCGAGAGGCAGCGGACGAGAGGTGAGATCACTGTTGGTGTAGTAGCTCCTACTCCTACCACAAACTGTCCTGTGGGCTGCGTGACCTTTTGCAGCACGGCCGGAGGACTGAATCTGATGTGACGGGAAAGTAAGCCACGCCATGGGATTCTCTCCAGTAACCAACGCATGGGGGTGGTGGGGCGATGAGCCCCTGCGAGCAACTGGTTTGCCTGCCTGCCTTTTGGTGTGGCCGGAGCGGCATGGGTCCTCCATGGCATCCATCTGTTTGGTTGCTAGTACTGCCATCCACACATGCACTGATGATACGCATCTGATTTCTCATCTGCGTTCTGACGCACGGTCTCTCGCCGTTTCACGTTCAGTTCATCAATGGCACATGTTGCTTGTGATTTCGAATAAAAATATCAGTACAGTACTCCGTAAGTATCATTAGCAGTGTGCTCTCCTCGATGTCATTATTAATTTTTATTTTCAATTTCAATTTTTTATTTTATTTAAAAAATTAGTTTAAATATGTAAAATTTTAAATTATGATTTAAATAACTTTAATGATTAATCAAAATATAACAAACTATACAATTTTTACTAAAGTTTTTTAAATAAGACAAAAAATCAAAGTTAAAAATAAAAGTTAACAGCGACATTAATTTTAAAAATAGAGGGAGTATGAGGTTCTTTTATTTATCATCAACGAACACGAGCATGTAAAATAATTAAGAATTACTTTGATATATACCATTATAATTTTGTGAAATTTGAAATATGACATTTGAACACACGTGTCATTTATTTGTAGATTTTATCTGTCATTGACACATTAATAATATATTTTAAAATTTGTAAAATTGTAATGATACGTATCAAATTCGCCCAATAATTAAGCTCACCCGAGTGCTACGACGGAGATCTTTCTACTCGATTTACCCGCAGTATCCTCGGTCTGATAATACTGTAGGAGTATATACAGTACCTACGCATGCATGTCTAGTGGTGGTACTACATGACTGACTGCTCGTCTTGACAGCGAAACTTGCCATCCAGTATTTCACGGCACCCTAGATAGTCCTACTTTTAGTCCGGAGTACTCCACTAGGAGTATTAGTACGCACGGCATATGCCTAACTAATGTGTTACTCCTACTCCGCTAAGTAGTGCCGAATCACTTTCCCAAACAAAACCGTCACTATCTTTTACATCGCGTTTATTACTTCAGCAAACGTATCCTTATATGGGATATTTTAATTACCTTTCGTGGAAGACCAGTATTACTGTCTACGTATGTTGTGTACCTAGTATTAACTAGATGTACTCTCTCCGTTTCACTTTAGTTGACGCCTTGGAAGATGAAAAATTTTCAAATACTTGCCGTTCTCGTCTATCGAAGCACTGCGTCTCTCATTTCTCACCACACACAGGATCTTCTACATCCATTTCTCACCGCGGGGAGAAGCCGGCGAGGTCAGGGCGGAGGAGCGCGCCGACGGGGCTCTGGACGGCAGCGCCAAGGGGGCTCGAGGCATCGCTGACGGCCGATGGGGCTCAGGACGGAGGGCCGAGGGGGCTCGAGGCAGCGACGACGGTCAACGGGGCTCGGGACAGAGGGGCCGAGGGTGCTCGAGGCGGCGCCGATGGCCGACGGTAGACGGGGCCCGGGGCGGAGGAGCCGTCGCGGACGAGGCGAAGGAGGGCGTCGCGCCGGGGCGAAAGAGCCGTCGTCGGAGCGGAGGGCGTCACGAACGAGGTGGAGGAGGCATCGCGCCGGGGCGAAGGCCGTCGCGCCAGGGTGGTGGAGCTCACCGGCACAGGGAGGAGGCGCCGAGGGCGGGGGCGGAGGGCGCCGGGGTGGGCGAGGACGCAGAGCGGGGCGCAGGACGCCGGAAGCTTCTCGGCTAGTGTTCTCCGGGGAGTTGGAGGCTAGAGCACGGTATCCACACGACGTTTTCAATTGAATGCGCTCACCGGTCGCTTTGTTCCGCGCGTAGGAGATAGAACGTCAGGTAAAATAAAATGGAGGAAGTATTTATTTTTACTCAATCCGTTATATCAGGAGTACTTACCTTCATTTCTAGTTCAAAAACTAGAGGTAGTAAGTATGACTATTCCGAACAAACTTGCAAATTTTAGCACGACTATTACTCCATTAACGAACGAACCTGCAGTTTCCTTATATTAAAACATCAGAGCAATATACTACTATCTTTAAGGTAATCATGTTAATTTTATGCTCTAATTTGCTGCTCTAGCCTTACGTTTATTCCAGCGTTCGGTATGATGTGATTGATGCAGGAAGTCTGCGGACTGTGATCAAGTGCTCCTGTTGACTGCAACATCCCTTTGTTGGCACATTCTCTCACCCTACGCGTCGTCACGAATAGGTGAGTCTCTTTAGGCCCCGAGTTGAGCAAGGCAGCCACTGCTCCTATAACCTTGTACTACTACTGCTCGCTGGAGTTCTGAAAGCTACCAAGTCAGGAGAAATAGTGCAGCTACACTCCTGCTCCTATTTTTCTTTGTTTTCTTTTAGGTTTATTTGGACCAAAATTCAGATTTGACTGATGATTTTTCTCTTCCATTTCACAATTGTCGCTTTCAATTGGAAATATTGATAGTCAAATATTGAATAGTGGATTTAGCTACACTCCTACTCCTATTTTTCTTTGTGTTTAGCTTCATCTTGACCAAAGTTCAGCTCTGACGGATGATTTTTCTCTTTCATTTCACAATTGTTGCTTTCGATAGAAAATATTGATAGCCAAATTTTGAATAGTGGATTTAGTATCTTTGGCCGCAACACATTTCTTTTTTACACGCAACTTTGACCAATACAGACATAAAATAAATGTTTTGTATTTGTATACTTCTACCTGTATAGACTGGTTAAAGTATTCACAAGATGTCCTTTTTGTATACAGTACACATCATGTCCTTTTTGTCTTCACCAGGATGCAAATTCTTACCCCATAAAAGCTACTAGTTTTTTTTTAAAAAAAGAACGAGAGGCATCAAACATGCTCTCCTATTATTTATTTATTTATTTTGCATTGGAAAGAGCAGTTTAGTTTTATGCATATCGATGGGCAATGATTTCAAAACATGCACGATTAAATATGCCGAAGGTAGCACATTATTCGTTGGCGTAGCATAGTGTGGACATTTCCCTGTACTATAGTGTAGACATTTCCTTGTCTTGATGTGCTCAGGCCACTGCTGATGGTCAAAAACACCCTTGTATTTTTTAGTATTTGTTTTTTTTTCCTCTAGAAACACAACTTCTGCACATGCAAGTATGATAAGCGCGGGCATTTGCACCTGCAAGTTTGATCGGACATCATTCTATATCCCATGCAGAACAGGAGTAAGTACGTGCGTAGGAGTATAGTTTCCACAATATAATCAAAGCACTGGTGGGGATTTTTCACAATGCGATAATTTGCGTGCCCGCTATAGCAGAATAGAAGTATATACCAGTCTTTTATTTAGGACCGTTCGGATGAAATTTTCTCCGCCCGCTGCGGCTGCGCTGCTACCGTCGAAGCGTTGATTTTCACAATACATCCTATCTGCTACAGAAATAAGCACAGAGAAAAAGATGCTGCATTCAGCGGTTTCGAACGCGCCTTAACTTTAGAAAAACTTTTTTCTAAAAAAAAATTTTGTAGTGCTACCGAGCACTCTAGTACTACTACTCTACTTTTCGTCGCTGTTTCTATAAGTGAAAATGAGTGGCTCTCCTGCATAACCTCCAACCGTTTCAATGAATTGCGTGTTGAAAGATGCGTGCTCTGAGCTACTCCAGTCACCTGCTTCCCCCGTTTTAAAATAAATATCTTTTTTATTTTTTAAAATCGATATTTAACTATTTATTTTATTAAAAAATTGAAAATACAAAAACAAACAAATTAAATTTAAAGTATTTTTAATAATAAATCGATTCAAATAAAATAAGTAATTTTAAAAAATAAATTTTAAATAAAATAAATAGTAAAAAAAGAAGTTTAAAAATATAAAACAACATTTATTTTAAGAGAGAGAGAGAGAGAGTAATTTTTATCCACAGATGTGGCTCACGATGAACCCATCTCATTGGTGAGTTCGTGCCCACAATGTTCCCATCCGCATGTTCTTAAATCTCCATGTGGGGCACATATACTCCTACTTTATTAAGATGCATTTAGTATTTCAGATTCTTCGTCAAATAGGAGTAACATCGTACACCTAGCATTTGTCTAGTAACAGTAGAAGTATTAATTATTTTCATGTGCGCTAGTACTAATTATAGCATCAGTGGCCCTCAAAAATAATTAATACTCCTATTTCGCTGCGCTATTCCTCACAGGTCGCATTACCATTAGTATCTGATCAGTGGTGTGTGTGGTTAATTATGCAGCCTGACCTTGACGTTTCAGAAGTGGTGTTGCGTGATTCCATGGCCGCCGCTCGCTGTCCGCTTGATCGCTGTCGGTGCAGGCCCGTCCGTGCGTCGGTGCAGTGATGACCGCCCCTGTGCGCAGCCCATTTGGGGGCCTGTGACGGTTTTGGGGCCATGCTCTCTCTCTCTCTCTCTCTCTCTGCCTACCCAATGGTCCCTGGCAACGCCTGCTCTCTGGTCTGCAGCTGTGCTCCAGCCATCGCTATCCTCCCATTCTTTCTCTCTTTTTTTTTTTTTACTTTCTTCGGTATAAATTTCATGCTACCATCAGTACTCATCGTCGTATTGTGCTCGATCGGTGCTATACTACTCCTAGTATGTTTTCTGGAGTATTATTTTTTCCATTCTCAATCCATTAATTTATATGCGTGAAATGAACTAACTTAGAGTTGATTTTTCTCAGTAATATGAATTGTTTTGGTTTGAAGGGGAGCAGTACACCATGAAGCGTCATGGCTTCGTTTGTTTAATAGCACTCCTATCATAAGTTACAGTACCAAAACTGCGGTAACGAAACCAAATGACTGCCATAAAAAGTGCAGCAATCTGGGCATGCAATGAATAAAAAAAGGGACCCATATTGACATGTCGTATTGGTACATTCCAACTAAGCTTGTACGAGATGGGCCACTCGAAGTGTGTTTGGTAGCTAGTAGTACGCTACCAAAAGGAAGAAGCTTGCTTCCATGTCCTTGTCAAGGCGAGAGCAGCTCGTGCCGATCGAGAATAAGAACATGTAGTAGAGTACTAGCGTAATAAAACAGCGGAGGATCTTTTTTTTAAGGCACCGTAGGGCCAGCCAAAGACTAGCATAAAACATGGAACTTCGTATCCCATCGATTGGTCAAGCCAGATGTTGCCTAGCCTAGGAAACACGCCCTTAGATGCGATCTGTTATTTGAGGTGATGTTTCCAAATATCGTCTCCCTCCATTCTGAAAAAAATTATTGCCAAAGTTAATATATTTCAACTAGCTAGCGATAATACTTTCTAGATGAGTATTCTAATTATGATTAAAATAAATATACATTCTAATTTTATTAAAAATGTATATTCTTTTTATACACTAAGTAAATTTTGGGATGCCTGTGTTAACCATGCATACAGCGTGCGATTATGTACCGCAGATACAGTATGTTCGGACATACAGTTACCCTGAAACTAATGCATGCGTGCTCTTGCAAATTTTGAACATTCTTCTCGTAATCTCTCCTGTGATTGACTGTGGTGGTAGGACTACATGCTTGGCTAAAAAATCGAAAATTCGGAAAAGTAAGCTTTAGCAGCCGCCGTTTGAGTGGGTTCGTTGGCAGCTTACGAAGGTTTCGCGTGAGAAGATGTCTTATAGGAATTGATCCGTGGTTTTGTTCAAAGCTGACAGCAGCGCAGCCTGACTAATGTATTGTTCTTGTATTTATCAAAGGCTAGCTGCGGAGATGGGTCAGCTGGCGTGTACAAGCACTCGTGGTTTCGTTCAACGCATGCAATAAGCACGTCGGCGTGCGTGCGTGGACGCCTCTTCCAGCGATTAAAAAGCAATTAGGTACGGAATTACCGCATGTAATCACAAATTAAGTAAATTACCGCTTGTAATCGGCAGTGCCGTAGACCAGAAATTCCTTAAGGAATTAAGTTGAACTTTCGCACATGTAATCGGCACTGCCGTAGACCAGAAATTCCTTAGGGAATTAAGTTGAACTTTCGCCCTTCTTGCAGCTGCTGGCTTTCTCAACAAAGTCGATAGCTACGGATACGGTTCTCTTAATTTTACTGCATGTCTCCATCATAAGCTATAGCGTTACTTAGTAGACTTTTTAATTATTCGTCGCATCTTATCGTGCACGGGAAAGTGACACTGCTTAAGAGTGGAGGATGGCGCGAGAAAGAAACAACTTACAGCTGAGATCGATCAATACGTGCAACAAAACGAAGGTCGTTGCCTATAATGCCAGACATCAGGACAGGTGTGGTTGCCGTTAAGGGTGAAATTAAACGGGGTGGAAAAATCCGGTACCATTCCGTTTCAAATACCGTTTTCTCCTGACAGTTTCTAGTTTATCTGTAATTCGTTGGTATGGAAATGAAAATGAACGGAAACATGAACGCAATTTGAATTAGTCCTATCATTTTTCTGATCATTACTAAATAATTTTTTCGTATTTGCTAATTTTTGTACATAGTACTACTACCGATTATCCTGATCCTATTTTCCGATTCTAACTTTACCATTTTTGTTTCTGCCGTTAAAAAATGTAAAAAAAGTGATTTACGTTATCATTTCTACCCCTAAGTTCTCGTACAATCTTGTTGCCCCAATCAGATGCACCAGGCAGCTGGGAATATCGTCCAACAGGAAACCACGCACAAACAAAAGGGCAGAAAGAAAACAAAAGGGAAAAAGAAAGAAAGAGCACCATTACTCCAGCTCACATGCAAAGGGGCCTTGCCGACAACAGGGTACAAAGGGCCCGCAACCCGTGTAGGCCACGGCTCGTGTGCCATCAATATTCCCACAGCAATGGAGGACTTATTTATTCTTACAGGAACCCGTTATGGAACAAGTTACAGTGCCCTGCCAGCTATATTGTTCCAAACAACAGATAACGATCCAAATGACATTTCGCTAGAGTAACTTATATAGTGTGTGATCACGCCACACAAGATATAGACGTGTGGCAAATACATTTACCATATAATACAAGTATATGTGCAAATACATGACAATGTTTGTATCAAAAGATGTAAGGGTAATAAAAAACTCTTTATACATGACAAATACCACTAAAACCAAGAAAACATATTGGTTAGGATTCGATTCAGCTGCAACAAAGTTGATTCTTCATGACTCGACTTCATGACGTCTCTCAGTTTTCAACCAATCAGTTTCAACAATGTAGTGAGATTCTCGTAATTATGGGAGATATAAGTTAGAGGCCTTAGTATCCAATGTTTGACACGTAACCTTAGGAACGAGTAGTTCCTCAATTGTTGATCTTTTCTCATGACGCATATAATTCAAGCAATTATAATCCAGCTAGGTACGTCTGTTGACGGTTTTGGTCAATATTGATGCTAGTATATCAATGTATTGAATTGGTCAAAAGGATTCCTATCACTTCTTTGCTTGATTTGCTAATGAAAAGAAAGGTAACCACAAGTTGTCTAAAATGACTGAAAGTGAAGAGGTGGTTTTCATTCCTAATTAATATTGAATGTGCAACTGGAGTATCGAACAGAAATAGGTTGCTCTTCATGGGTAAAAGATCCTACAGATTATATCATAATAATTTTATTTGACAGCGAAACATAAAACTCACATAAATCAGTTTTGATAGTGTTTGAATCACAATTTATTTTAGATGCGTAACAACCATCGGTAAGACGAAGCTTTCCTATTATAGTAGCATCACTGGTACGTAGACTCTCTTGCGCATCACTGACCGCATGAAAGGCAGTAGTCCTATGGTGGAGAATTGGATTCCTATGTACATAAACCAATTTCAACGCCGTCTTATACGTGCCACAACATTGCGTGTACAAATACATTTTGTGTGGTCGCGCCACACAGCTTATAAAAACCGTCTCCCGGTCTCCGTCACATGATGCCACCGGACCAGCCAACGCTCGCGATCGCGCCACGTCACCCGCCGCCGGCACCAAAAAAAGCCCCATTGGCCGCTGTCCATCACGTCGCTGTCGACCGTAATAAATGGTGCTGTGGGCCCCGCCAGCACGACGCGAAGCCAGCCAGGCAATGAAGTGGGCGATTTAATTAGTGGGGCCCCAGATAAAAGAATCCGCAAAAGGGGCGGGAAGGGGTAAATAATTGGCGGCGAAGCAATCAAAATCTGCCTAAAATAAATAATTTTCCTCTGGAAACTGCTGTGCCCTTTAAATACGCTTTCCACACCCCCCCCCCCCACCCCTTGTGTGGTCTCCTCCCCCATCCACCTCGTCGCGCAGATTCGCTTCGGCCATGGCGGCCGCCTTCTCCATCAGGTCCGTCCGCGTGCCGTCGCCGGACGCCGCGTGCCTGGTTCGCCTGTCGTATCATCGACCCCTGATCTGTTTTGTCCGTACTGCAGGGCGTACGCGGAGAGCATGCGGGACAGGACGGCGGCGGAGCTTGGCCCGTTCGCCTTCGCCGCCAAGGACCTGCCCCCGATGGAGGTCCGACGGTTCCGGTGGTGGGAGGACGAGCTGGAGGCCATCAAGGCATCGGAGGCGGACGACGAAGAGGAGGCGGCGCTTGGGAAAGGGAGGGCGCCGAAGAAGCGGTCCATATCGGACCTCTTCGCGGCCGCGCCCCCTGTGGATCCGTCCAGCTCCGGCGCCGCGGCGCAGACGGGTGAGGACGACGAGGAGGTTCTGGGCGCCATCATGAGGCGTACCAAGGAGCTGAGGCGGAAGCGCCGGGAGGCTGCTGCTGCTGCTGCGGCTGTGACAGCGACGGCGGCGGCGGGGGCCGAGCCATCTTCGGCAGGCGAAGCGCGTGAGGGGGAGGCGAATTCCGCCCGACAGGTATGGTCCAGCCCAGCCCAACTCGACCCAGCCCATTCCTTCGTGATAGCATGATGCGCCTTCTTTTGTTTTTTCCCCACTTCTGCTGCGGATTTTTTAGTGTGGATCGATCTGCGCATCCCTGCATCATTATGATTCAGATTGGTTGATCTTCTTGGGGGTCGTATCGAAATGGTTAGATGTTCACATTAATTTCCTAGGGGTAGCTATCTCCATCACATCGAGATTATGTTAATATGCATGATGCGCCTTGTGTCTCTCTGTTATTACTAGTAGTAGCATTTCTGTGGTTGGTATTATAGGGACGATTAGTTGTTGCTTTATAGTACAGTCGCGGTCCGCAGGATATTTTATGTAACGATTATATTGCAATATTCCGATTGGCGAATCGAAAATGCATCCACTGACAACTAGTTCATGCGTAGAGCGACATAGGAGCGAGCATGTCTCTCCGAATACAAGTTGATTTGGTGGTCAAAGCTGCCTGAGCCTCGTGCTTGGTGTTAAAAGCTGTGAGATCGATGATTGCGGGCTCTTTCCTTCGGGAAATGATTACCTTGCTAAGCTCACTATACTGTTTCGTTCATATCCTGTGTTATTTCATGCTGAATTTGTCGGCTCTGATCGATCGTCACGAGTCCGCACTGATGCTTGGCACATTGATGTTAACGATCTGTGCAAGTTCAGAAACTTTATTGACGCACCTTAAGCAAAGATTTGTCTGCGATATGTGTTTATATGGCTATATAACTAAACTGTAGATGCCTGTTGGCGACATGTACAGACTAGCTAGCCTCTGGTACTATAGTACACCGCCTTGCATATGGTTTGTCGTGTTGCCTTCCTCAGACAACATGCACGGTTGCATGTGTGAGATGTTGTGACGTGCGTACTGCGTGGTGTCCGGGCCGGCACAATTCTGCTGGTGCTGGACCCATACACACGGTGGCTTTATCATGGGAAATGGACGTAGGGCAGGCATTTACTAGATCGAGATCGTCTGCATTATTATTCTGCTATCGGCGATACGGCGCCTCAACGCTGCATCGCTTGGGTAGCATTCGCCTTTCCGTCCAACAAATAATTATTTGCTCGCTGCTAGGTGTATTAGTTTTTCATTCCAAGAAACGAAAACTTTTCGTTAGTGAATATAGTATGTGTACTTTACTGTCTTTACATAAGTTTTGGGGAAATGTGTAGTGCTCCCTCCCAAGGATGGGCACATTGTTTAGGTGATGATGAAGTTTTGGCACATATATGGCACGTTGTCACCGTATGCTCGATATAGTTGTCCACTGTTTTTTTCACCCTTGTTGATAAATTAATGTGCTGCGCCTAGGTGCTTAATTAGTTGACCTACCGGATACAATATCGTATAGGGTACTTCTATGCATGCAATAGTTTAATCTCTAAAGTTATCACTTCATTTGTCTCGGTTTGTCAACTCAAGCAATAGGATTCATTTTATTTATAGGCTAGTGGAAGCTTGAAGTTAAGAACTGACCATAAAATGTCTGTACATAGTTGTAGATCAATTAATGGAAAGAAATTAATATAATAGGGAAAAGAAGACACTGTTAAGGAAACCTCTTAATTATTTATGTTATATATTACATTTAATTTATGAGTGGAATATTAAAGTTGCTGAATTTCTTTGAGTAACTAATTTAGTCAACACTTTCCTCATTATTGGTTACCTATTACATTATTAGATATACTTTATTGGCTATCCCATTGTTGGATGATTATGTTTGTCCTTTTCTGCTTAATTTGGGTGATATGTTCTAGCACCATAAAGTGTCTGGACGGAAAGGGTGTTTTGTATACCAGATCCCTTGATTTAGTACAAAGTATGTGTGTGTATAGAATGGCCCCCTTTGCCAAATGAGCTTGAATGTATGTGTGTATACTTATTTTTGCCCTTTCTGTCTGGGAATTATGCTACTCCTATCTCATTAGCTGATTTGATTATTGTCCTTTATTCCGCACTATCAATGGTGGGAAATGCAATTCTCACCTTGGTGCGTGCACAGCCATTTTGGATTTGCATGAGTTCTAAAAAAAATTGTAGATGTAGATAGTTATGAAAATGATCAGCTAGAAAACGTGGGGTATATATATATATCATTTAAGTTGTACAAAAGAAAAGAAATTTCCACGGCTGAATCTTTTTTTTACAGATAACAAATTTTCTCCCAATATTTTGTTGTTAATATATTGATACAAGAGGATTTTGAGAATCTTTTCCCAAACGTGAAATATTCATATGGCTACAATTTTTACCCTCAGATACGCTGGTGTTCACCACCCTGATCAAAATTGGTCTGGGCATTTGTGCATCCACTCGATTAGCAGAGTGTCAACCTTGTTCTTTACCTTGATAAATAACTGTCAATCCACCTGAGTACGTGTCACTCCTCTTGTTCATCCTTATGCCCAACTAAACCTCATTTATCTATGGCTGTATATATGGTAGTCATTCCATACATAAATGTGGCACTCAAACCAGCGGTGCCATCTTTTTCATTATCAATGAAATGAAACCCTTAAGGCCTAGCTATTAGATCTCCTGTACTGGTTGCTCAAAAAGTCATTTTTTAGATAATGGATGAAGATAATGGTGAAGATGGAGAAGTAGGAAGCCAGAGTGTTGCTGACTTGCGGCACTAGTCTTGTTGCCACCACTTCCATCTTCGTCTCTATTGTCGAAGATGGAAACCATCCTATCCATATCACCAATTAAAGCTGCTCGTTCTAGAGAAAAATGATTCTTGGACATTTATCATCTGAGAGTTCTCATAGCAAGTGTTAAGATCCATGTTAGACATCAATCACACGTCAAATATCTTCATGTATAAGGAACTGTTGGTCAAAGAAAACTATTTCCATAACAGATTAGTGTAAGTCACCTAGACGCCAACATTATTTTGTTCTTGTATGGTCAAATATGAGCTGCAATCGATAAAAATCAAGTACTAAACTATATTTTTCTTACCATTTTTTAGATAGTTTGCAATAGCTATGAACTTGTATAGACTCATCCTTAAATTATTAGCCTCTGTTAGTAGTTTACACATCCATCTTTGTTCTTGTCTATAATGAACCCACTTTCTTGAAGGTCCATGGGGCATTCTACATGCATGTGCCAATTACTATGTCTGCTCTCCAACTGTTTTAAATAATTCAGTTATATTTGTCTGCCGCCATCATTAAATATTGCTCAATTCCACAGAAAGCACTTGACAAGACAAATCTGCAAGATGAGGTGGATACTCCTGAAGCATCAGAAGAACCTGAAGCTGAACAAAATATCAGTAGCTTACAGAAAAAGGTCCCAGATCCTAAGGAAAAGAGGCACGGAAAAAACAACAGCTTACAGAAGAATAAGGTTGATAAACCAAAGCATATTGAGAGTAGGAAGGCTATTAAGGTGGGAAAACAGCGAGACCTTGAAAAGCTGCTCCCTTTGCACAGCATTCTGAAGAAATACACAAAACACACATCCGTGAAAATGGTTAAGGAGAAACATCGCGATCCAAAACGTGCTGGAGTTATAGAACTCTGCCGCAAATCGGTAAAGCGTGTCAAATTCTCAGAAGCAAATGATGTACTTGGCAGTGACAAGCAAAGTTCCAAGATAGCCCAACTGGAAAGTGTCTGTAAGCTATTCTCTGAAGCTATGACTTCATCATCATCCACAGACATTTCCAGCGAAGGTGACAGATACGTCGCTGCAGAAAGTAGTAGTTCTCACATGCCTGAAAAAGCCTTCACTAAGGCTAATAAAGAAAATACAGATCATGTAGATCGCTCTAGCCTCAGCAACACTGGATCTTCTGGCTTGTTTGATCTGAACGAGGCACTTGTAGAATCTAATGAGTTGAACAATCCTTGCATTTCAGAGGGGCTAAATCTTGAGCACACACAGGATGAAACGTTCAGTATGGATGAACAAGCTCTTAGCAATGGAAGAGAGAACCAGGAACATGCTACTGACTTGGATATCAGAGCAAAAGGTAAGTCCCCATATGCACCACCAAACCATACTGTTCAAGATTCAGTTCAGCTTCAACAAAGTTGGTGCTCCATGACTCTGCATCATGGTGTCTCTCAGCTTTCAACTGGAGGTGAACTCCCTTCCTGTCAATTTCGAGAGTTTAATCTGTTACATAGTGCAAAGCCAAATTTTCATTCAGAAATGAATGTGCAGCAAGAGGGTTGCCCTGCTGCAGGACAGACTTTCCGTTTGATGGGTAAAGATATCACAGTTTCCACAACCAGAGTTAGCAATTTGACTGAGACATCTCAGAAACATACAGGTCCTTCTGATAACGGCAATTTTAATGAAAGGATGGTCTTGGGGTTGCCGCGGCAAGGGCAGCCATTCTTATCATTACAAGCTCCTAGTATCCCCATTGCTTCAGTAAGTTTTGCAAGAACGGTTCATGATTCTGCAAATCCTGCAAGCAAAAGTCAGGCACAATTTGGATACAGAAACCCCCATAATTTCAGCCAACCTGTGCCCAACGCCAATTTGTTCTCTTGGGGTCCATCACCTTATGAAGATAGGTTCAGGGACCCTGCAAACTCGGAGTCTCGTCGCAGCATTTTATTGGGGTATCCACCTCTTCCCAATCATGACAATGAATCTGTCCTTCAGAATTTGCGGGCTCCTTGGCATTATTACTCTGATCATTCCACTAGGAAAGAACCACCTTCAGAGCCATTAGTTCCTGCTATCACGCAACATGTGACATCGACTTCAGGTTACCATGCCAATTTGCATCCGCAGTATGCTGTGCATTCTACAGGCTCATCAGGTCGCTCCCAGAACTATGTGAGTGTTACACTGAATAACCCAGACCGGGCAGTTCAAGGGGCTTCTGTTAGCAGGATTTCTTCAGCCCTTCCATCTAGAAATGCAGACACTAGTGTGGCAAGATCTGTTCCTGAAGATTCTAGTGCTTCGTTTAGCGGCCGTCACGTGCTGAGGTCAGGTCCAGTAAAGCTAAATCCTGGGGCAAAGCACATCCTGATGCCAAATGAGAGCACGGTAGACGACAATGCTGCTCCACTGTACACTCGTTTGTCGTTTGGCAGCAGCAATCGAAATGCACATGGGGGAAAAGAAATAGATTTCCGCAAGTTCTAACAAATGCTGGAGTATTTTGTGAGCCGCGGCTGAGCAACGGCTTATAGGTTTAAGGTATGGTCATATCTTTCTGTTTTTCCTTTTGTTTTTGGGTGGCTAAGTGTTAATTGCTACTCCTATGTTAATTTCGATTTGTGAAATATTCCATCTGCTCTGCAGTAATTTCAGCTATGAATGAAAAAAATCTATTTTTTATACTTTGATGAAGTTGCATGTAGTACCAATTTCTTTTTGCTAAGGATCTAACTATTTCAGATTTTCTGATGTTATTTATTTTTGAAAAAAGGGATATGAGAATAAAGTCTGTCAGTCTAAAATTCTTTCCTAGTGTTTTCCACTTATTTTTAAAGTAGTAGTAGAATTTTCTTGCTATGCAAACAATATTTAGAGTGCTTTAAGCTACCAGAAATTTAATCTCTCCGTTTGGCCAGAGAATCTTTAAGGTAATGCTGAAAACCAAAACAAAGGTGCAGATCGTGACAGGTGCCTCTGCGAAAACCGAAAAGCTTCTTTTGAACTGGCGGAAAATGCAAATGCTGGACTCGTAGCGATTTGCTCATCCGCCTGGACTCTTTGCAATTTGCTCGGCCCATCCTACCCAGCCCAATATCCTTCGCTGACACTAACTTGAATCTGGGACCACACAAGTGGTATTACAACCAAATGCAAAGAAGAGTATAAAGGTGATGCAGGCCTTCTTTATGAACTAGACAGTGGCAACGGCCACGGCAGTAGTAGCTCGGAATGAATCAGCTCGGTTTATGGGAGCTTCGGTGTTGATTGCAGAAGGTCTGAGTGTCCAACCGAGCCTAAGCACATCGAGGCGATCGCATGCAAGAAGAGGGGCTGGTGCTGGCCACTGGCTCATGAAACTGACAGTGACAAGTGATTGCTCTAGTGCTGTCAGAAGCACTAACGGAACAGGAAAGGGTACTTATGGCCACATACTTTAGGAGATCAATGCAAAATGAATGAAGTTTATTTCTGTCAATTTTGTTCATGAGAGTCGTGATTGTAATTTAGATGGCCATGTACAGGCTGCTAGGAGCTCGACTTTCTTATCCATCCGGCGCCACCTGTGGCTTGTTACGGGCACATGATCAGCGTTTCTTTTTCTAAAGAAATGGAGCAGGCAGGCAGAGTTGTCACGGGCACGACCAAATGTTGGGATCTGCCAGTCGCTACAGCGTCTGTACCTTCAGCTGGAAGTTTCAGGCCCGCTCTGCAGCTGCTGCCTCCATATCAGTTTACTCTTAGTACTTGTATGCTTCTACATTTTTTATTGGAATAGCTTGCTTCTGCTTGCAAATCTGATGTAGTACAATACTGTACATGTTTGCATTTTATGTGGTGTCATGTTGCAAATCTGAAGGATACAGGATACTAGACACTATATATTACCATCAATCCTTAAAACTGATCTCTAGTGATTTTGGGGTTTGCTGGTTCACAAAAATTTGGATTTATTTATTCACTAACTCTTCGGCTGTAAAACAGAAAAAGTAGTTAAAACATTATGACAATCGATTGTATTGCTTCGATCCTTCACCTTCCTGGTGTTTATTACGTTTAATTCAAAGCGGGGTCTTTATGTGAATTTACTGCTTTTTTTCTTTTGAGGAAACACGAATTAACATATTTTCCTGATCGCATTTGTAGGTATCGAAGATAGTGGCAACTGTACTCAGGATGTTGATGTAGAAGATGAAATGTACTGTCCGGAGGACATGGTAGTGTGCCCTGGAAGAATTCCAGATCCATTTAGTTATGCATTTTGATTACTCTTTAGCTCAGACGAGTGCATTCAGGTGTGAAGAATGTAAACTTGGTAAGTACACCTGGGGTGATTTTATCTGGTTTCCAGCAACAAAGTAGATTCTCAATGCGACTGAAACGTTGGTAGGTGGTACAATACAATCGGTGCACATCAGAATTTCATGGCTTGTAGGAAAGAATTTTATGAATTTATTTAACATTCTGGTGCTCCCTATTAGATGACTAATTGTGTTTATATTTCCGTAAGAAACTAAATTATAGGTAAAAAAAATATCAAGCGCCCAAAGACTTGCTCATTGGAGTAAGCACAATGCAAGAGATTCAACATAGCTAGGCAACCCAAATTTCAGGTGCATGTTCCCTTAGTCCCGTGTGGGCCAGATCGGGCCCAGTGTCAGTGTGCTTGGACTCGGTAAGTGCGTTTGCGTGTATGTATATATACTCACTGATGTACAATAGGATGTGCATTCGATTGTTTTCTTACAAATTGAAATGGCAATAGCCAATGAACTTAAAGTTCCAAAAGGAAATCCTGATCCTTGTCTGCCTCCTATTTTTGATTTCACACGTGTGTAGTTTGTCATCGAACGTACATATAACAAGGTTTCTAGGATCAGAATCCTTGCTGGAAAAAAAAATGATTCTTGCGCTTAAATACTTGCTGACGAATTACTATTACAAACTCAGCTTCAATAAATCCATTCCATTTCAGATGCATCAGGACTTGGTGTTCCACAGCACGTACCAGCAGATTGTACATGAAGTTTTTACTACCTCCGTCTTAAAATAAGTGTTCGTTTGGGTTTAATCAAAGTTGTTTTTGATCAACGATTTTTATAGATTTGATTAACTTTAAAAACTTAGTATTTGTATTTTTAAATTCTTCATAAAAAATACTTTCATAATATATATTTTATATATATTAAAAATAATTTATATTTATATAAATATTTGGTCAAAGATAAGTTTGATTAAACACATATGAACATTTATTTTGAGATGAAGAGAGTAGGAAATAGCGGGTGGGTATCTCAGTCACAGCTTCCATTTGGGGCTTTCTTAAAGCTACTTTGTTCCATCCCTTCTCCCGGATGAAAGAAACATCAAGCAACTTGTGCACGCGCACATGCCGAATTACTACAATCGATCCATGCACACCTAACCATTTTTTCAAGGGAAAAGAATACGACCACACCTAACTTTCACCGCATCTGCCAGACGCCCATGAAGCGTGCACGGCAGGTACACGATCCGTTTGGGGTTGCGACGAAGGCCACCTTGTCCTCCGACGCGTCGACAAGCCGTAGACACGGGTGGCTCTCACGCTCGCCGACGTACTACAAACGGCTTCCCGCTCTTGCTCCTCCGGGCGGTACGCGCGCCCATGTCATCGCCGGATCCTCCCAGATTTCCTTCTCCCATCGATCCCTGCCCGGCGCGCAGCGGGATCAAGAATCTAACCGCCGTCAGGGATCCTCAGAGTAGGTTCAAGCAATTCTGACAGTTTTACTATGAAACAGCTCTGAACTGACTGCTGCAGTGCTGCAAACCGTTAAATTTCCTGAGGAATATACGATGAAGTGCCGAATTCTGCACTTCTATTTGGCGTTTTTGTTGCTGCAACTGCAAGGAGTTTAAATTCAAAGTTCGATAGGGGCAAGTGGTGGATGGAGAAGTGGAGGCCATCGAGGCTTTTGGGCACCCTGAGGCATCAGCACCATCCTCATTCCTCACCATACCTCGAGCTGAAAGGGAAAGGAAACGGACATAGCAATGGACCACATGAATCTCACGCATATCTCCGCGGTCCAGATCGCGATCATACCACGCACCACCTCCCTTCATTGCTGCTGCACTCGCATTTGCCCATCTCGGCCTGTCCGCCTCAACGACAAGGACAGCCCCTTCCCCGTCAGCTCTTGCGATGCAATAGTGATGATATTTCAGTTAATTTACTACGTACTGGAACATTTGCGGAGTTCATCAGGCTGTTATAATTTCTGCCTGCACCTTGGACCTTATACAGCTACAAGGGAATACCGTTATACAGCTCATCAGTAGACTTTTCAAGTGAGGGTAGTTACGTGTTTAGGAAAGTTTCACATGTCACACACGCATTTGCCATTACAGTAAATATTGCACCAGTCCCTTTCAAGCAGCATCACTGTTGCTTAAGGGATGGAACCTCTAGCCAGCAGATCAGGGTAAAGATCTTTTCCTTCATGTGGGAGCATCCTCAATTGCGGAAAACAATCAATGCGGTTGCCGTGGCACCTTCTCCACAGATCGTCCATTTGAGCCTAGCCTTACCTCCTATGATGCGTTGTTGGCCATGCATGTATCCATCTCTTCGCTTCCATAAAGCTTGGTTATGTGGGCGTAGAGGCTATAACGACCCATGGTTATGTTATCTGAACTTCTTGAGCCTCTGAACATCGCTCGCGCGGTATGTCCTTGGCATGTTGATAGTATATGGAGTAGCAGTGTGTGCTCTCTGTTAATCTCTGGTCTTGCGCAGGAACATCCATAGGTGTATGTATGCACATGATACAGTACTGTAGTGTGTTTTTTTTTCAGTCTAGAAACTTCGCTCCACCAACCAACTCCAGTTTTAAGGTAAATTCACAGTTTACAGAACTATCACCCACTTGACCCTACTTAATCTAAATGATTCGTATATATTTTTCACTGTTTCATTGAGTTTTGAGCTACTACGAAATGTGTACTAGGCTTGTGACCTGGTGACGACTGCTGTATTCGCCAGTTCATCAACCAAAGCTCGGTACTGTGGTCATGGAGCCTGCAGCCAGCAATGATTTCTGATGCTTGCAGTGAACCCCATGCCTTTCCGGTTCGGAACTGCTCCTGCATTCCCATCCGAACAACACTAGAATGTGCCTGGATCACGGGAGGCTCGCACAGTGCTATAATAATTGACCGAAAGCTACGGTGGTGACCCCAAAGCCTAGCAGCTAGTGGGACTCAATCTGGACCCGGCTTTCCCGGCTTAATATCATTCAGAGTACCCAGACGCAGATCGAATTACCGCCTTCACAGATTGCAGTCACGATCCCAATTAAAAACAGTAAGGTATTAGCGCAAAGGCCTGCATCTGTTGATGCGTCGTTTGAATGAACGGATGGACCGAAATATTTTGCCATGCCACTTGTATTAATAGCTTGTGTGCACAGGTCAACCACATCCTCGAGCTCCAGTGTCTGACTGGACGTTTAGGTTTCATACCACCACATAGTACATGGTTCCATCAGTAGCTATCAGTCCTTCTGGCAAGTGCCAAATGTGGGACGACAACCTTTCTTGATTTGATCACAACTCGCAAGTTGATTTGATACCACATACTCCCTCCTTCACATTTAAATAATATTTTGGATTCAAGGTTTATAAACAAAATAATGTAATTGTCATTTTTAATGCATCATTTTTTCTATCTCTATTGATCCTTTTTTCTGTATGTCAAACATTTTTCACTTCTATATATTGTACTGCTTACTTCAGACCTAAAATGATATATAAAAATGAATGGGTAAAGTTATTTGTTTTTTTTTTTGCATGTCTTTAATCTGATCCAGAAAGCTAGAGTAATAAAAATATTTAGAGAGAAAGATACCCATGCAAAACTGCCATGTAGTAGCAGTTAAACTTTTCGCCAAACTCTCCGGTCCTGGCTACCTGCATGTTAATCCACCACCTGGAGGCCGGAGGGAGTGAAGGTTGTGGTGGTTGCAGTATTGCAAATCACACAAACGAGGACATGTTTCCACCTCGATCTGATTGTTCTATGCCACCAACCTAACACCTATCTTGAGGTTGCCAATACACGGATTAATTAAGGCAGGTTATAAGGAACGGGAAATTCGAGAACGAACCATCAAGACCTTGCAGAAAGCGGCATGACGAGTGGTGCTCGATCAAATTGCCGGATCACTGCATGCCTTCACTCCGTCTCCGTTCCATGGCAGAGAATGAACCATTGTGTCAACAAAGTTTTGTGAGAACAGGCACTGTACTGTAACAGCAGTTCGTTTCATTCATTCGTCTCAAATCGGACGGTTAAACTACTTGTAAGTCTGAAGTCACCGTGGCTTCACCAGATTGCCCTGTAATTTCGACAGGTAGCGAGGGGCGGATCAACGTTGATGGATCAGGAGGTGGACGATCGAGGCGATGTTCGTAAGAACGTGCGTAGCATTAATGCATCAGTGAGTGGCCCAGGCCAGCGATGGAGACGGCCGGGCCATCGAGTTGTGGAAGAGGTGCTGGTGGGCAAAGGAGAGCGTGTTGCCTTTGCATCGATCCGTGACGTTATACGACGAGGGCCTGCAGGATCGGGCTAGCTGTAGGGCCCCATGAGAGCAACTGAAACGAGAGATGAGATACATTTGCATTTTGCAGGAGAAGCACTTAGCCATCGTCTCTGCATTTCATACATAGATACCCCTGTATCTTCACTTTGATCGTCTGATCACAAACAACGCTGAATGCACAAGCAGAGAGAGAAATAAGGCTTTATGAGAGTAGCACAAGACAAAAAGCAGAGCAATTTATGTTTTTAGGATTAAAGAAACTCGCAGTTGTCACTCAAAAATAAATAATACTGCATATTAGTTAATTAGCTGATCAAACTCCTCGCATCACGCTAGTAAGTTAATGAAACAGCAAAAGAACTGAACGCATATGAAGAATTGTTACAGGTGCAGCCTGCAGGAAGTGTCTTTCACTCTCCTACAAACGAAAACCGGAAAGAGGCCGCTAGCTGGAAAGCAGCAAGAAATAGCCATGCTGCGCCATAACGGTTCTTGAGGTAACAGTGTACCAGTACAAACAAAGCAACGCCCCCAAATTACATCTCATGCTGCGGTAAATGGACGTGAAGCTAGCATTTGACACCAGCAGCACGCAGGGAGGGAGATCAAAGAGTAAACCACCAAAAGGTCAGAATTACATGGCCGCGGTGAGGGAGGGCAACAAGCAGCAGCTTGCCATGGGAGACTTGGGAGTTGCCCACTACGACAGCTGCTTCTAACTGCACCGCCTTCCTTTACATACATGCCTCCCCCCTCTTCTTCCCCTTTCCTCACCACCGGCCTCTCTTTAATAGCACCACCTCTCGCATCCGGCCTCTCCCTCTTGCTCCTCCAGCTGCGCCTATCCTCTTTCCCTCTCTGGATCTCATTCTTCTCCGGCGCCAAAAGAGGCACATTCGATACCACCAACCATGCTTAACATGATGGTAAGAGGAATTGCTAGCTTCTTATCTTGCTCCTGGAAACTAGCTTCTTATCTGTATGGGTTCTGTAGAATCTTGGTTGCTACTAGTTTGTTGTAAGGATCTAGCAAAAGAGGGAGGCAAGCAGAGGAAGAACATACATACACATGGCTAATATCAAGAAAAAGTCAAGTCTTTCCTCGCATACTTCGTGCACTCCTTGATCTGTTACTTCGCTTTGCTCGTTCACAGAGCGACCTGAGCTGCGGGCCGTCGGCCAAGGGGAAGGAGCAGCCGGCGCCGGCCAACTCGGGGCCATCGGCGGGGATGAGCGAGAAGCTCGGGAGGGGCAAGATCGAGATCAAGCGCATCGAGAACTCGACCAATCGGCAGGTCACTTTCTGCAAGCGCCGGAACGGCCTCCTCAAGAAAGCCTACGAGCTCTCCGTGCTGTGCGACGCCGAGGTCGCGCTCATCGTCTTCTCCAGCCGCGGACGCCTCTACGAGTACGCAAATCACAGGTGATCTCGAGTTCTCGACTTAATCATCAACTGCATACACCACATGACGTATTTAATTTATAAAGCCAAATTCCTGCTTATTCTTAAAAAAATAAATTATAGCTGTATGAAGGCTACGTGCGTTTGCATACACAACTTGGAGAGATCCTAAAGGCAAACTAGGAGAACTTGCCGTTTGGGTTTGGTACGTCTCAGTTTCCTGTCCAAACTCCAAACTGGAGCAAGTTTGCTCGTAGCTTTCTCGAGGCAAAGGGTGGAGAGGGTCGAATCGGAGCTGCATCTTTTGTTACTACCTCCTTCCTTCCTTCCGTTATGAACTGCCATGTTTATTTTGGTGTTCCTGAGAGGGGAAAAGAAATTGTAACAGTTTCTTTGTGCTCCTGTGAGGAGAGGTGAGGTGAGCGAGATGTGTGCATAGATCTAGTACAGAGCTTGCTGTGTGTGGTATGTGTGGTGTACATGTCCTCAGCCAGCCTTTCTTGTGTGTGTGTGAGAGAGAGAGAGAGAGCTGAGAGCTTCTTTGGCCATGGTGGTCCTGCTCTTTTCTTGCTGTATTTATGCTCTTTCCTTTCTCCTCCTAGCTAGCTCTCCATCCTCACCCCGGCATGTGTCTGTGGCAGAGGTGAGAGAGAGAGAGAGATGGAAAGCTTTATATCTCACATATCTCGTGCTATGTCACGGAAAACATATATATTTGCACACAAAATATGAAGAAATATTTGGGTTCCCTTCTCCTCATGCCCTTTTGTATCCTGCTTGTGATAGTAGAATTAAGCAGATATATTGGTTTCCATCCAAGGGTTAGGGTTTCATCCTATGTGGTGTGGTGATCTCTCTCTCTCTCTCTCTCTCTCTCAGAGGCACACACACAGATCCATGTGTGTCACTGTGCGGTTCAAATTGTTGCCCGCGTGCCATCACGAGAGTTGTTGATGCCCCTGATACCAAGCTGCTGGCTGTACTTTTCAAGAGGAGCCAAACACGAAGAGTGGTGAAGAGAATTTTTCTCATTACGTCTGTCAATTTCGGCTTACTGTGAAGTGGTTTACACAAGGGAGAGATCGAGCCTTAGCTTTCTCTGCGTATGCTTGTCCGGAAACGGAGTTTTTATTTTTATTTTTTTCACTCTTCCATGAAGTGGTTCATATAGTTATGCAGAAGAAAAGAAGTTGACGGAAAAGGACCTTAATAGTGTGAATACAAATCAACTCCAAATCATTTCATAGAATTTTCCAAGTATAATTGCATGCTTGGAAAAGCAAACAGTTTTATACTACTAAGTGAAACATATTCATTAACTTAAGCATACTCCCTTTTTTATTTAATCAGTTGATATTAATTGAATATCTTTTTTTTTTAGATTTTTGCAAAATTTACGCTTAGTCCATATCGAGTAGACCCTGCGTTGTGAGAATTCTTAATTCATGAGTTGTAGGGAGGGACTTATGTCACCACAAACAGAAACTAAAGCAGGTGTTGGGTTTCAAGCTGGTGTTAAAGATTATAAATTGACTTACTACACCCCGGAATACGAAACTTCGGTTTTAAAATATTGACGCAGTTGATTTTTAAAATCAACTTTAACTATTCATTTTATTCAAAAAATTTATTCATATATGTAAAATTTTGTTATTATTTCATTTATTATCAGCGTAATTTAAATTACGACTAATAATTTTACACACATGAACAATTTTTTTAAATAAAATGAATAGTCAAAGTTGATTTCAAAAGTCAACAGGGTTAATAATTTAAAACCAAAGGAGCAGTTGCAAATTTGTTCAGTACTCACAAAGTAAGAACAAAAAAACACACAAGACTAGCGCAGGAGCATTCTTCTTTCATTATTCTTTCGGGATCACCAACAGCTTATCTCATTTAGTAGTAGTAGTATCTCTCATGTACTAAGCGATCAAGAAAGAAAGACTGTTTGCTGCGCTAATACTACTAGCCGGAAGGACTAATCTGCGGTACAAGTGACACGTGGCCATGCAGATGCTGTACCAACTCAGCAGATGAACCAGCAGCGTGCCAAAACCTTTTCCTTTTGTCCACGGGTCAGTTCCTGGTTCCTGCCTGTGTGCCAGCCAAAGCCAATGGCATGGGCAGCAGCCGCAGCAGAGAAGCACCGGTCCGGGTCTCGGGGGACTACACGAGTAAAGAAAGCCGGTGCCTTGGCCAGAGGGTTAAGGGCTCGAATTTTTTTAAAAAATTATATAAAAATTTTAAAAAATTAATTTAATTTTATAAAAAAATACAGAAAATAAAAAAAAATTCTCCAATCCAAATGAAGCCTAAGGCCTGGGGTAAAAAGCCAAGAGCCGAGGAGCTCCGTGTCGTTTCGTGCTGCTGGCTTTGCTACCTCTGCGGCCCTCCTTTGGCCGTTGGGTAAACCGTGTGCTCACTGTTCGGGCCCAATCATGTGGAATCCTGTGCGAGCTACACGAACACTGGCCAACCAACAGCATGCTCGAGGATGCTAAGGTTTCCTAAGAACTGATGGACTTTGAACATAGCTTCCTTGTGAGATGTCATGTGCATATTTCTGAACAGAGCTTCCTTGTGATATGTCATGTGAATATTAATTTTCTTTCATTGGATAATGGGATCTGAAAAATGAAAGATTGCCAAGAAGGAAGACAGAGGTGAAAGTGCTACCTTCACAATATCTAAACATCAATATAGGAGTAAGCATCAATGAGTTTTATTGTGACTTTTATTTCTGTTATGCTCACAGCAGATAAGTATCACACTCCAGTAGGCAGTATCTTGTTACATTTTCTGCTTGTAGACTCTCTATCGCTTCTTCACTCATTTCAAAGAACCATGCGGGACTGGGCTAATTGCCATTGATATTTAGTAGGAGTAGATTTATGTGTTCTTTTCTGATTCGTATTAAAAGAAGGATGAAACAAAATGTATTAGCAAATTTTAGCTACTCATTGATTAACAATAAGAACGTCAGAAATATAGATGAAAAAAATTCTGATTGGTCATCATGTCTGGTTTGGACAACATGTAGACAATGCAGAACATAGATGCTAGTATAGCCTGAATGCTGTAGGGTGCTACTGGGACATGAAATCTCCCAACGCAATGACAGGCACAAGTTTCTCGGTGCTCCTAAAGAGGAACTACACTGTTGCAGACAACTACTCCTGGGTACTGCACCTGACTGTTTAATTTGATCTAGTACTACTGAGCTGTGATAGCGCGCAGAGGCTTCGGACCAATGTGTTCTGTAATGTTTACAGTAACTCTTTATACTTGGTCTGTTGCCTGCATTGTGTACGCTGCTTGACTTTTTACTAGTACTAAACTGAAATCGCACAGAGGACCTACAGAGTGCATTCTGGCTATTGTATATAGTGAAGACCGAAGGGAACATATAGACGAGAGTCCTTTTACTAGCTCGTCTAAACATTTCTCTGTTTGTTTAGTCGATGTGAGTCTCAGTTATTATAGTATGATTTCTGAAACAAGCAAGTGCTGCTTATGAGCATGTGATTATGCACACTGCTTTAATTCTTAATTAGGAGTAATTCAGTTCCACAAGCTGGCCTGTTTGCTAACTCCAACACTGTGACCTTAATTTTCAGTGTGAAGGCCACCATTGAAAGGTACAAAAAGGCAAACAGCGACAGCTCAAACACTGGCACAGTTGCAGAAGTCAATGCACAGGTAAAATCAAGTCAATTTTCACTGGTCTACTAGCTTGAAGAAATACTCCAATGTGAATGCAAGTAACGTCAACATTCCCTTTTACGTTAACATGATTATATTCTCTGCGGAGAAAACCTTCAGACAAGGAATTCTGAGCAGAGTTTGGGCACATTACACTATGGTTATTACAGTACACTGTAGCAGTATGGATGCTCAGTTTGTTCCAGCGGATCATAGTAGTTTTTTTTCCCTGTCTCATAATTTGATGCTAGTAACACTCATGGATGGAGAAATGTCAGAAGAATCGAACAAAATCTCTTCTTGTAAAGAAAAGCTTATCAAAAATCCAACAAAATATCTTCATCTGCAGAAGGAAACTTCAAAATAACCGATCCTTGCACAAATAAAATCACACTTGTCCTATATAGGCACTACTCATCAAAGTGAGTTTAATGTTATTTGTTATTTGTGTGTAACCATCTGTAAAATATCTTAAGTTTATACTGCTATAGAATATTCCAACTAATCGATCTGTAAGCATGCAATATTGGTGTACAAATTAATGCAGCAGACTAATATATGAAATTAATTGAGACTAATATCTGGCCCTTTGATACATATATTTGAATTTATATGGGTGCTTGTGTGTAGACCATATAGTAAAGTCTAATGATATGGTCATAGACTCACAGGGGCTACATACGAGCAACCTGCAGCACTCCTGAATATTTTTCTTTTCCCAGTATGAGGCTAAAGGCCTCAGTCTGCAGTTTCCCCCCTTCCTGTCGTGCTTATTACTAGTTCGGATGCAGGGGTCACTAGGTCAACACTCGTACAGAATCATAGAATCATGAGATAAGCAAAAGTAAATATTTTATATCTATAAATAAAAATAGAAATTCTTTTTGATACACTCACACAGAAGCAAGATTGAATTTATTATTGATTTGGACCTTATCAGTGCAACCAAGACGTTCTAACCAGTTTAATTCTCGTCAACTGGTACATTATTAACGAATCCTTCCTGTTCAACAACCCCGCCTCGTAATACTTGTAGCCCTGTTTACTTTCTAATTATCTTCTTTTTAAAAGCTCTGTTTACTGAATGCATTCACATTGTGAAACCTGTAGCACTACCAGCAGGAGTCCGCCAAGCTGCGCCAGACAATCAGTAGCTTACAGAACTCAAACAGGTAGCAGCTTTCAGATTAGAACATAATACATGCATATCTAATATACATGTCTCAGTCATGTTAATTCATACAGTAAAAGACAAAGTAGTTTATGTAAGCTAACATACCCAAACCCAATGATCTATTAGGACCATAGTGGGAGATTCAATCCACAGCATGAGTCCCAGGGAACTCAAGCAACTGGAGGGCAGGCTGGAGAAAGGCATAAACAAGATTAGAGCTAGAAAGGTACGTGATATAGTATGAAGTTATTACAATATCTGTGTTAAACACGATTCATACGAGGAGGACCTTCCTCAGAGAATTTTTAAGAGCAACTAATTATCCCATAATTGATAGAGGTAGAAATACTCCTATTGAGAACAAGACATTGGATTTTTTGTATAAAAAAAAAAGACATTTTTTTTGAAACATCGAACTATGAATGTACAGTAGGAGAGGCCCCTACTACCTTTGCTATTTTGAAACATCGAACTGTGAATGTGGTGATGAAAAAATACGCTTTGTATCCATTTCATGGCTTTGTATGTAAATATACTGAAATATATCTTTCTTGCAGAATGAGCTGCTATATGCTGAAGTTGATTATATGCAGAAAAGGGTCAGTGGAATTAGCCATTCCGTTTCAGACACCATTTTTCCACCCGAAATTAGTTGTGGTGCTTATTAATATTTCTTTCAGGAGATGGAGTTACATAGTGACAACGTATACTTGAGGAGCAAGGTAATAATACAGTATCTCCTTTTGTCAGAGCCTTGGAATTGTTGCAAGGCTACGACTTTTCAGTTAAGTCATCTCTGAAGATACCTACTTTCATTCAGATGGCTGAGAATGAAAGGGTCCATGAGCAGTCCATGGGCATGCAAATGGGAGCAGCATCAACAAGTGAATGCGATCATGTGATCCCAGTCCCATATGACTCCCGAAACTTCCTCCAAGTGAACATCATGCAGCAGCCTCAGCATTACTCTCACCAGCTGCAACCAACAATCCTTCAACTCGGGTAAACAAACATACAGTTCCCTTCAGTTTGCACCTATGCATGAATATGCTTGATCATGTGCTTGTTCAAAATTTGCTTTTCCCAATCAGGCAGACGCTAATTCAGTCTTCATGTCCCTTGTTTCTTCTCTGCAGCCAACAGCAGTTCGGTTAGTTTGCGTGCACACCGAAAACAAATCGCACACATTATTGTAAGGTAATAAGGCTTCTGCCTGCATGTAATCACCACTCAGTACATGAGAATTAGAACATGAATTAGAGAGCGACATATACCATCTTGTTGACATATCTCACCGTGACGTCTAACTTGCTTTAATCCATCTCTATTCTTTTCTGGCGAACATATATTATTGATTCTGTGCTCTTGCTGTATATACTTATGTCTCTATATATCTTGCAGATGAAATCTCAAGGCTAAGTATGAATCAACTGCTATCAGCATCTATCCGTCCGGGATCAAGTAATTCTACTATGTTCCTAAAATAATCTTATTATTACTAGTGCCGTAATAGGTGTGTGTGAACTGTGATGAATTATCCGTACAGCAAGCACTTGTGAGAGTTTATTTTCTCATTGCAACGACTTGTGCCATCAGTGCGACTTATTAAGTTGTATAAATTGTAATGTTAATTATGAGGTACGCCTGCGGGCGTACATGTACCAAAAGTTTACTGCTAAAAACGACGGCTTTGAGCAACCAATTTGCAAGTTTCAGTTAGCCAAATTTGTGCTTTGTCCGGTTTTAAGAGTGAGACATGTGCATATCACATGGTTGCTGTGCATGTCCAGAGTGTAATATTGCTGGATCCTGAATTTCAAGGAAACATCGATCTATGTGGCAAATAAATTTCAAATAGATGGTGATATTTTAGAGTTCACAATAGATGTCTAGTGTGCAACGAGACCAGTCGTACAGTGAGCCGCCGCGGACGGCCGGGCAGTCTGCGCGGGTCACGACGCCGCGGAGCCTCGTGCCGTGTTGCAGAGCTGGTGCCGGCGGCGGTGGTGTTGGCCGGAGTCGTGTCGCCGCCTCGCCGGCGGCGCCGGTGCAGTTGGCGGTTCGGCCTGCCCAGTAGCTTTGTGGGCCGGAGGCCCGGAGCTGGAGGTCCAGCTGTTAGGCCGAAAATTTCATGATGGGCCGTTAGCCGCCTTTTTCTTCGAGTCGCAAGAAACACTGCAGCCCAACTTTGGCTTCGAAAAAGGTCCGCAGGCCTGGCCGCTACATCTTCTGAACAGGCCTGATTCATAACATTTGGGCCGAACCATGCTATTCTTAGGCCGAGTGCCCTCACCAATCCCACACTGCTAGGACTCGAACCTCTTTTTTCAACAAAAAAAAAAAATCGCCAATGTATTTCCTTGCAAACTTCAGTACACAAGAATAGCCCTCACTGCTCATTTGGCTGAGCAGCGTCACGACTACTCCTTAAATTGACATCGTTTGTTGACTTTAAAAATTAATTTTAACCACTTGTTTTATTTAAAAATTTTGTTGAAATATATAAAATTTAAATTTGTGATTCAAATAATTTTAATGATAAATCAAATTATAACAAAATATATGATATTCATCGAAAATTTTTGAATAAATCGAGTGATCAAAGTTGATATTTAAAATCAACGACAACATCAATTTAAGTGGCTACACTAACATTTTGGCATATGTACCCTCTAAAAATTACATTACGGCTTGGAAAGATCATTACGATGATGCAAGTCCTGGCGATTTAAATCTGCCACTAGTTACTCCTACCTGAATTCGCACTCTTGTACTGAGATTGCGAGCCTCGACGTGTACGTTCTTCAGCATTATTCAGAGCAAGATAAAGATGCATCACTATCTATAAAAAAAGATCAACAGAAACAACATGAAGATCTCCTTTATCATTCTTCATTGCGAATACGAAACAGTACCACAAAACACAACCCATTAAACAACATAAATGTTCACATGAACTCAACCAACGCCGCCACCAACTGAAACAAACACTAAGTGCAGCATCTGCCATGCAACAAACGCAACGCGCTAAGATCTACGCCGTCCCCTCGTTGGCCTTCTTGAACGCGGCCGCCTGCGCAGCCGCGGCGCCGTCCGAGCCGCCGGCCGCGGCGGCCGCGAACGCGCCCCGCACCTGGTCCGTGGTGTAGGGGAACCCGGCGCGGGTCATGGAGTTGAGCAGCGCCGCCGCGCCCTCGCGGAGTAGCGCGCCGGCGCCGTCTGTCCTCGTGTTCGCCAGGGCGTCCTGGATGCTCATGTTCGGCGCGCCGAACGAGCCTCTGCCCGCTGTGCCGAAGAAGTTGCCCATGCTGCTCGGGACCCGCCCGCCGATCGCCGACCAGATCTCCATGGGGTGAGACTTCCAGTAACTATCATGCTCATGCATGGTCTGTCAGTGACTCCTACTATACCTTACGGACACACGGAATGGAGAGCGGTTAATTCGAATGTGACGTACTCGCATGACCCGGGGAGGGCGGTGGGGCTGTGGGGGTCGACAGGGACGGACGGCATCGGCGTGGTCGAGCCGAAGCCACCGTGCGACGGTGTCGCCGGAGAGCCACTACCGTAGGCACCGTGAGAGGGGGTCGCCGGGGAGCCACCGTAGGCGCTACTACCGTGGTCCGGCGTCGGGGAGCTCCCGTACGCGCCGCCGTGCGACGGGGTCGTCGGAGAACCACCGTACGCTCCACCAGTGGACGGCACCGTCGGTGACGTCCCGACCCCGTCGTGGGACGGAGAGGGCAGCCCTTCTGAGCCACCATGAGACGGGGAGCCGCCACCGTACCCGCCGCCGTGGGAAGGGGGCGTCCCGCTCGAGCCGCCGTGCGACGGTACCGGCGTGACGCCACCGTGCCCGCCGATCCCGGGGAAGTTGCGCGGGTCCATTCCTGGCACGCAGTCGGGTTTCTTCACGTCGCCTGCAAACATGTTCCCGTGCATCATCAACAACACAACGCGGTCTCTACTGTGTAGAGCAAACCACTGACGAGACAATTGGCATGCATGCATGCCGTCGCGGAAAGCTGTGCTGCAGGGGATGAACGAACCTGCGCTCGCCGTCTCCGCTGGGCCGCTCCTGGCCTCGACCACGCTGACGATGGCCTGAGCCGCCAACGCGGCGAGCACGAAGCTCGCAAGAAGAGACCTCGCAGTCTTCCTCGCCTCCATGGCCGCTGCGGCTTCGCTTTTTTCAGTGCTGCTGCGGAGTGAAGTGGAGTGGTAGCAGTGGAAATGAACTGAGCCGAGCAGCGTGGGTATAAATAGCTAGGAGGACCAGGCTGTCGCCATGGGAATTGAAGGTTAGCTGAGCATCGTAAATTGATGGAGATGGAAGATCAGCTGTTCAGGTTTTAGAAACCGGTCGGGTTTTGCGGTTTTCGATTAAACTGATCCGATTTGATATAGAATTAGGTTCGATTTTCGGTTAAAAACCGAATCTGACACAGTAACAAATTTGACTAACTAATTAATTTTGTCGGTTAATCGATCAGTTTTTTACCAAACCAAAAATCGGACTAGATGCGGTTTCTAAAACCCTGTCGAAGACGACGGAGCGGGTGGTTGGTGAGGGGATTCAATGTTAGCGTCGAGGTGATCTCGAGAACCCTGGTTTGTTCAGGAATTACATGCACTGACAATCGTCTGCTGATAATGCGGCTAAAATCATCTGGTTTGTTAGGTGTCAGCACATTGAGAAACGCTCCTACTAATCTCTGCGATATGCAGTGCACGTCAACCTAATCCTGACATACAGCGCACACTGCAGAAGAAAGCAGAGAAAATTGCAGCAAGTATTGATTGTGTAGGATGAGATTGGAGGGGAATAAATTGGACGCGTGGGGTATGTAGGAGTATTTACAGTGGCACGCGGTATCCCACGATGAAGAACAATCCTCTCCTCCATCTCCCATGTGACGTTCACATGCCTCACCGTAGCACAGTCCTGCGTCAGCAGGTACTCGGCATTTCATTCACCTCGCCGCCACCCACGGATTACAGACGACACGCAGTACAGGTACTCGTACTGAAGCAACAAAAATAATTAATATATGATCCAAGTGTGATTACTAAGCGGCATTGTTCGAAACAACATTATCAGTTGCAACTGAGTTTCAGTGGTGGCGAGAATCTCTCGACTCGTGGCTGTAAAACCGGGCCATCTTCTTCACATTTTCGTCATGAGGAATGATATCAAGATCGATGCCGAGCAACAGTGATGAATGCTTTGTCCCGTCATAGGATCCCAGCCGTGTCCGTGCATATGGGACGCTCGGTTGGCCTAAATCTGCACCTCCAGGAACTCCCTTGGAACCAAGAACACTTGCGCCGCATGCACTCGCGCTCGCGAGACCGCAGGCCACTCAGTCCAGCCTAACAGTAAATGGTCGCGAGCATCGCGGCAGCGGTTGATGCGCGCAGAGAGAGGAGGGGAGATGGCAAGTTGCACGGCGTCGTCGCAGATTCTGCAGACAGCAGAGGCGAGTGCGGGGGGATCGGACTGCGCCGAGAGGGAGAGAGATGCCATGCCAGATCTCGCCCTTCTCTGCGCGTCGCCAGCTCGCCCGCGTCAGTACAGCGCCACCGTCCACCGGCCCGTCGCACCATCGGAGTAACTGCTCCCTCCGTTCACCGCGGACCACCACCCTTCCCATAAATGTAAATCCACAATTAATCATCCTCTAGTTCTACCCCTTGTGTAGTACTCCTACTCGTACTCCTTGCTGTCACTATGCTGTACAAATTCCAGTAATGGACTGTATTCCCTGCGGTACCTCCTTGCCTGCTTTGCGCATTGCAAAGCAGCTGCAAGCAAGCCAGCGACGCAATGCTGAAAGTGTTTTTGGTGTATTCTTTGGGCGCGGCACCATGGATGGCTTGCAAACAGCTCGCTTTCTTGGTGTTTATACTACTGCTGCTGCACCACCAAAGGCTAGCCTCTTCATGGTGAGGAAACGGGAGAAGCAGTTGCAGATCCACGAACTTGAATGCGCATTGAGTTCCTCGGCAGCAGCAATAGTGAAAAGTCTTCATGAATCATGATGAAGGACTGTTCCGGTACCAGCGTTGTAATAATCTTCAGACAGACCAGAGAATTTGATCTGCAAGCTAGCTGTGCTTCATGTTCATTTTTTTTCCTTTTTCTTATTCTTTTATCCGATGTATAACAAGCAGGGGTTTTTTTTTTTACTGAGTACCGGCAATGGTGAGTGACCGGGGAGAGCTGTGGCGCCGAAAGTGTCAGATGGTGATGCTGGGAGGCAGGAGCTTGGAGCATGGGGGAGAACGGCGATCCATGCCTCGACATTCCGACGCCAGTCTTCATGGCCATAGCGACGCTGCCGTATGATCGCCTGGCACGGCAACGAACGCAGGAGGCAAATTCATTGGGCCAAAAATGGAGGTTTTTCACTTGTAAGCTTGACTCGGCCCAACTACAGATGGTAGCCCGCTTCAACTTTCTCACTGGGCTTTAAAAAGGCCTTTAAGGCCCGCAATAGTTATTAGGTCGCGGCCCTCATTAGCCCACGGTCAAATTCACCCCGCGAAGACGACACCTGCGTGCCGGGAATTAACGAGCAGCTTAATTACCTCGCGATATACACGGCAGCAATTCACTGCGCCATTAAGATTTTCCCGCGGAAGAATGCCGGAGTAACTACCCGCACTGGAAGAACGCTAACGGCTGTCGCGGGTAGCTAATTGCTCCCTCCCTAATACGGAACACTACCTCATCCTCGCGTACATATACACGCACGCAGAACGTCCGTTCCACAGACCAGGCGCAGAGCGCAGCACTGCGGATTCTCTCGTATTCCATCCACAGGTGAAGCTCGATCGATCGCAGGTGAAGCGGTACGTACGTCGACCGGCGGCATGGTGACGACGACGGCGCGGCCGCGGGGAAAGGCGGCGGCTCTGGCAGTAGTGGTCCTGGTCCTCGTGACGGCGAGCGGCTGCGCGGCGCGCGACTTGTACGTCGGCGGGCGCGACGGGTGGACGACCAGCCCCGGCGAGCCGCACAACGTCTGGGCCGAGCGCAACCGCTTCCAGGTCAACGACACCCTCGGTGAGTGATCACTCGGGTTGACTGGTCGGCGCGACGCACTTGACCGAGCGCTTTTCGTGTGTACGTACGCATGCATGCGTGGATCATGACGAGGCGCGAAAGCGCGCATGCACTGCAGTGTTCAGGTACAACAAGGACGTGGACGCCGTGCTGCTGGTGAGCCAGAGCCACTACGACGCCTGCGACACCGCCAACCCGTTCGTCCGTCTCGACGGCGGCGACTCCCGCTTCGTGCTTGCCAACTCCGGCCCCTACTTCTTCATCAGCGCCGACGCCGGGCGCTGCCGGGCAGGCGAGCGCCTCATCGTCGTCGTCCTCGCCGTTCGCGACAAGGACTTCAGGAACATCCCCTCGCCGCTACAGCCGTCGCCGCGGCCCAAGGCGACGACCCCGGCATCGGCGCCGCCGGCTCCTCCGCCACCCAAGCCGGCGTCATCGTCAGCGGCGCCACCACCAAAGCCGGAGCCGTCGTCTGCAACGCCGCCGCCTCCGTCGACTGTTCCCTCCCCAACTCCGCGCGCGTTGTCTCCGCCACCAGCGTCTCCTCCCGCAGGGAACGTTTCGTCCCCTTCGCCGGCGGCGTTGACTGCGCCCGTGCCAGGGATGAACGGGACCACCTGTCCACCACCGTCGAAGTCGGCTGGCGGCGTTGCCTTGAGGGCTGGTTTGCTGGCGTGGCTTATCGTCGGTGGAGCAGCAATTCTTTACTAGTTCGATGTCTGATCGTGTCGAAGGACGACCGTCGTTTGATCGACGTTCTGTCCTTCATCCATGCGTTTTAAATTTGATCTGTAATTTAGGATTCACGTTCAGGGGTGAAAAAAGAAGCAGAGCTTTGTTTTGATGTCAGTTTCTATTCTATAGAGTGGGGGTATGTACGTAATTCCTTGTCACTAAGTTTTTTTTTTCGAAACATGAAAATTCGTTTGAGCTAAATGCATGATCCAGTGATATGTACGAGAAAATTGTTCGTTCTTTGAAGAGGTTGCTGGAATTCTTCGTGAATACCTTGTCTCATTATTAATAATTGGTGAAGGAAAGAAATTCCTCAATTCACAGCCAACGCCATGACGAGCTCCCCAAAGTCGGGCTCAGGTGCCAGCGCACGCACGAAAAGACTACATGATAGCGCGAACGTCGAGAAGGAGGCGAAGACAACCCGCAACACGCGGCCACACCGGCCATGGCAACCTGCGGTCCTCCTGGATTCTCTCAGGTCCAGCGCATCTCCCTCAAAATCCCCTCCCCCGTGCCCGCCCTTCATCTTCCCCTCCTCGTCCCTCCCCTTCTCAATCAAAGAGAGCAGAAGCTAGCTACCAAGGCGGGGAGGGATCCATCATCCTATCCATTCTAGCCGCTGATCGGCAGAGACACGTGAACCACCTCCGCCATGGCCCGCCTCGGCGTCGCGGTGCTGGCGCTCCTCTTGGCGGCGGCCGCGTGTCTCCTCCCAGCGCCCGCCTCCAGCGACGCCACATCCCTCAGCGGCCTCGA
>BCLH01000194.1:57284-91813 GCA_001602315.1 Zoysia pacifica | reverse complement strand
GCACGGCGTCGGCGTCGGCGAGGCGCTGCGGCGGTCGATGGCGCAGCGGCAGCCGAGCAGCCGGTACATCAGCTACGCGGCGCTGCGCGCGGACCAGGTCCCGTGCAACAAGCGCGGCCGGTCGTACTACACCAACTGCGCGTCGCAGCAGCGCGCCAACCCTTACCGCCGCGGCTGCTCCGCCATCACCCGCTGCCAGCGCAACACCAACTAATAACCGGTCGCGGTCGCGCGGCGGGCCGGCCTGGGGGCCATGCGTGTATCATCCGCCTGCTGTGGCTCGCACACAGTCCATTCGATCTGTCGGACAACGGGGAGGAGGGCGCGACTACGCTACTGTTCGTTCAGCTAAATGAACTCAACCATTGTACGTAATTCTTGTGTGTAGCTGGATACTTATATGCAAACAACCAAAAATCAAGACTGTTCATCGTCGTACCAAAAATTGTTTGAATGTCAGAATGTGAGAGCTTGTACTCTAGTACTTGGGCCGCAGTTGAAGGATGGGCCATTTGTCCTCGAGCCCATCCGTCCAGCTCGATGATTCGTCACCTGGACCGCGTACTACTCCAGGATACATGTGGCCGCCGGGAGCGTCGACCAGACCACGCCGTCGACTTGCGATTTGCGAGGCTTTCATGGCTCCGTCCATCAAGCTGACACAACGTCGGCCTCTGTCTGCAGATTCTCTGTAGGAGTACCCCATTTCCTCCTGCTACGCCGGCCGGGGCCGGGGCCGGAGCCGGGGGACAGCCGCAGCAGGACAAGAGTACAGGAGTGTCATCCCCACTCCCTCCTCGCCTGCCGTGCTCCACCTCCTCGGTTCCTGCGGTCTTGCAAACTGTTCACATCTTTCAGCATGCGCCATGCACGGGGCCATGCCATACTGTCCCTCGTGCAGCGTGTCGTGCTATGCTTCCATGGCGTCGCTGGGGCTGGGCTCGATCTGAATCTGGAACCGAGCGCATTGTTTTAAAGAAGTGATTATAAAAACGAGTAGGAAAATAAACAAAGAAAAAAGCTGCAGAGACTAGAGAGTGAAGCCGGCTGGGCCGGCGGGAGGAAGACGAGGGAGAAAGACGGCACGACGACCCACGGCTCCAAAAGTCAAATCACGCACTGACGCACGTTGAAAAGTGCGTGCCTTCCTTGTCGCTATCAGGCTCCCTGTCTCTCTCTCGCGTCCGCGTCTTGTTTCGTCTACGGCCACGACCTACGCGTACCACGGCGCTCCAAACTGTGAAACGGTAGGAGTACAATTGTCTGCCATAGGAAATGCGAGAGATGCGGTTTTGTCCTCTTGCGATAGGCTATAATACGAATTGGAGTAGGAGTAGTAAATTTTAAAATCGGCCACCATTTTATACCATCCTTCACTCTTTTTTTTTTTACAAGGGCAAGCACCATTTCAATTATATTCATAATGAAAAAGGTACGGAGTTTTAAGTATTACAGACCAACAGACGAAAAAGGCAAAAAAACAAGGACTACGAGAAAAAAAAATATGACATGACTGAACTGAATCAGCAACACTTCACGAAATTATTACATGTCTAGAATTAAAACCCTCGTACAAACGAAAACGAAACCAACATCATCCACCACAGAATAACATGAATCACTCATTGCCGTCTTCGACATCTTCAGCGGTCATCAGCTTGGTCTTCTTCGTCATTCAACCCTGCAAGACGCAGAACATTTGATGGACCTCTGTTCCAATTATCGATCGCTGCCACCGTTTGTAGCAGACTTTCCACTCCTATGAGGTCTTCTTTGGAGAGCTCATTCACAAGACCTGCCTAATATTTTAAAAAGGAACAAGCTTGATATATTATCTCTTTTGGGTTAGATAACAATTTGTTATCAAAACAGGCTTTGTTTCTAGTCTTCCAAATAGACCAGGCAATAGCAGTGAAACTTGGAACATGAAATTCTTTCAAACCAGGAACAAATTTGTTCAGCCAAACATAACATTGTTTCACAGATGTAGGAATACAATCTGCCCCTACGCAAACTCCAACATAACTCCAAACACACCTAGCAATGGGACAACTGAAAATTAGATGAGATGCAGATTCTTCCTGGGTGCAAAATTTGCACATATTGACACCAACCCAATTTCTAGCTTTCATATTATCTCTAATAAAAATTGCATTCTGTTCCACTAGCCACACAAAAAAAATTCAATGGGATTTTAGCTTTCCAAATGTGCTTATTATGCTTCTGCTGAAACCTGCAAAGAGTTTCTTGTATAAATATTGCACAGAGAACACTTTTGCGAGTGTTAAAGACCCAAAATATGATGTCCTTGCTTTCTGATAAACTGCAGTTCAAAACATCACTCTTGATATTATCTCAACTTTGAGCTTGAGCATCATCTAACCTCCTTCTAAAGCCCACTTCTCCATGCTTCTTAATAAAATCTCTCACAGTGATAGATTTATCATTGCAAAGATCATACAGATCCGAGATAGATTGGGCCAGAGGCATCTCATGAAGCCAACAATCTTCCCAAAATAAAGTCATCCTTCACTAATAAGCACAAAACAACCTGGACTGAAATTTTAATAATCTGTGATTTTATATACCATAAATCTAGTCACAAGGATAAGCTACTATTCCATGGTACATTTCCATGTACGCCTTGCAATATCACGCACAGAGCATCTTCCCCCTTCTACCATTAAGACATGTACAACAGACAGATAGAGGTCGTCTGTAATAAGCTGAAATTTGTCGAACAGACCTGTAAAAAGACAGTTCATACAATGGAGCGTCTATTTTCTTGTCTGCAAGCTGTTTAATGCTTTGCTTGTAGCTATGATCAATAATGCATACTATTTTGTATATCATTGTGTTGCTATTCAAAGAAATTCTCAACAGTCACAAATTAGATTAACATGGTAATAATATTTATTTATAATAATATATATACATTATAAATTATATTTATTTATATGACAATCGCATCTTTGTTTTCTAATTTTCTTTTTTTTCATAGCGTTGTCATATATGACTGATTAGATCCTTCCTGAGCGCTTATGTGTCGGCCAATTTTTGATAAAAAAAAAAGACTAACATGCATGAAAGGACGCTTTTTCACATAGGAACTGACTGGTCATCTGTTTTTATACCTTCAAAGATCTCTTCTAAACTAAGTACCTGATCAAGCAAGTAAACATCGGAACCCTAGTTCAGAAAAAGATTAAGAAATCATAGATTAAGTGATCCTAACCTAGCACTGTTTGATCCTAAACAAGAATAGAAACAATAAATTTAAGAACAATAAAATAAAACGAGCTACATTAGTACAAACAGCACCGGACTATCAAGAAGCTGCAAAAGAAAGTTTACCAACAAGACAAAACTATGAGACGGTTCCAGGTGACTACACTCCTCACGGGCATTTCCACGAATACGTTCAGTGCCGCATCGAACCTCCTGCTCCATCCGGAGAAGCCCAGCAGCAGGGCTCCCTGTGGTGGAGGCTGCCATTGAGGAACAAGAACTACGCCGGGGAAGGCAACTACGCCAACGGATTAGCTGCCCAGCTGCTGCTGCCGTCGCGTTCTCCGCCTGCTGCCTCGCCCGTCTAGACGCCGCCTCCGCCGCGCCATGCGCCCGCCGTGATCTGCTCTCAGCCTCTCACTCAGATGAACTCCAGCTCTTGCTCCATTAACGATCTTTTGGATTCATAATCAAACGAGCCGTATTCCGGAAAGAGCCGGCCAGCCACTGGCCCAACAGCGAGGGAGCACGGAGAATGTACGGCCACTGAATGTGACTAACACAGCCGCGTATAAATTGTAGTATACGATGGCCGAGCTCAGCTTCCATATTCGTGCGGCAACGGGCTCCCTTCCCTTGTTTGTTTAACGGTCTGATTTGTACATGCATATAACGTTAGTACATTGTTTAACGGTCAACTGAAATGTTTGTACTACTACATACTGGACGTCGTACTAGAACACCGTATTTTTATCTTTTTTTACATAAAAAGTATAACCACCAATCCTTATTACTACAACCACGTAGGGTTGATATTTTAGAGTAAGTCGTTTATGGGGTTTATTGTATCTATTGCAATAAAAATTCTATAAATTGCGGGCAAGATAACCGGAATGCATGTCATTTTCAGAAGCTTCAATATTGGTCAGCTTAGATCTAAGGAGCCTTATAGTATGCAGATTCCTTTAGACAAATTGATACTGTGTCCAAAACATGGTCATATATATTTGGGCGGGAGTAGCACATCGTCGCAGAACTGGTATGGTAGATGGAGCGTTTCATGGTCGAAACTGTCATTGTACTTAGCCGAAGAGCTGGCGCAATCGGTGTCCTCAATTAATGCAGGAGACCGGTCGGGTCCAACCTTTGAAACCAAGAGACAAATATGGTGGAACCAGAGACCCATGATGGGGTGTCTGCGGATTTAGCAAGCTAGGCTTCCCGGTCCATGCTCTCGGATTGCTCTCCATCTCTTCCGAGTATACTTCTTCACACGCATGGTCCTAATAAATATTTGGTCCACTTAGTGGACTGGTAGAACATCGATTGGCACTTCTGTTGATTGAGCAATTTTACTCCTGTTAAAAAAAATTAATGAAGGCAAAAGCAACGTTGCGAAGCATGGTCTCTGTTGCCGATTTGGACACATGTTTTTGTTCTTTCCACAAGAAACACTGTACTTTCTGAGAAATCGTTGGCGTGAAAACAATCATATGCTCACGCTGAGGCTGCGATCACCTAATCGGTGCCATCTGAGACGATAATAGTGCTAGCTGTTCAATGTGAACTTGCTAAAAACAGTCAGCGCACGAGTGTGAGTGCAATTCTGCGTGATGTTTCTCAGCGTCTTTTTTCGATGAGTTTCAACATTCGTTGACGGGTTTGCTTAAAAAGGTAGCCGGTGCACGTAACTTCTGCTTGAATAACATATAGAGAAGAGTCCAACCACTTCAAATCTTTCGTATGCATATTTTTTCGACATTTCTGCAAGATGTGTCTTTTGCTATTACGAGTAATTAAAAAATGCTATACTTTTGAAGAAATGGCCAAAATTGTATATAGTCACATGGTTTGTGAACAACTCACGTAGGCATAGAATTTTTACTATAGAACACAATGCTTGTTTTTTAAAGATAAGTTCGAAAGGAAGTTGAGGAAAGAATTTACTATAAGGTAACTCTTTATGTCATAAATAAATTCTAATACATGAAGAATTATAGTATGCTTTTTTTTTGTCAACGTCGTACCAGTTAACATAAAATACACTCCGGTAAACTAATGGTATACTGTAACAAATTCACCCAAACAATTTCATATTTTTTATCTTCTCATTAAAAATGGATGGAATCTGTATCAAGTTCGGAAGCGAATCTAGCCAGCTCGCCTGCTGAGCCATCCTGCACAAATTGACCTACGCTGGCCTGTGTTGGTGTTTGCTTCTTCCAATAAGTCAGATCTACTCTAAAGCCAGTAGCCACGCACCCACGCTGAGCCAGCCGGCACACATTTGCAAGGCTCTCTCTCTCTCTCGATCTCGATCTCGAGCGCAGCAGCAGTTGAAATTCCCAAATCCCAAAGCTCCAAAATTCCACTCCCCGAAAAAGCCCATAAAACCCCCCGTTTCTCTATCTTGCTCACTCCCACGAGAAGCCAGCCAGACAAAGGCGACATTTTTCCTCATGGACGCCGGCGCCTCCACCACCACCCGGGAGCGCCCCACGCACGCGCCGCCTTCGCCGGTGGCCGCGCTGCCGCTGCCGCTGCAGCAGGCGCCCGCCGACCCGTCCAACCCCTTCCCCACCACGTTCGTGCAGGCGGACACCACCTCGTTCAAGCAGGTCGTCCAGATCCTCACCGGAACGCCGGAGACCGCGGCGGCCGCGGCGGCAGGCGGCGCGCAGGCGTCGCCCCCGCCGCCTCAGAAATCGGCGCCCGCGCCCCCGGGGCCCAAGAGGCCGGCTTTCAACATCTACCAGCGGCGGAACAGCATGAAGAACCTCAAGATGCTCTGCCCCCTGCTCCCAGCCGCCGCCGCCGCCACCTTCGCCACCGGAGGGTTCTCCCCACGGGGGTTCTCGCCGCGCGGGGTGGAGCTGCTGTCGCCGAGCATGCTGGACTTCCCGTCGCTGGCGCTTGGGAGCCCGGTGACGCCGCTCCCGCCGCTGCCGGGGTCTGCCGAGGCCGCCGCGGCCGAGGACCGCGCCATCGCCGAGAAGGGGTTCTACCTCCACCCGTCCCCGCGCGGCAATGCAGGCTCTGGCGGCGACCTGCAGCCGCCGCCCAGGCTGCTCCCGCTCTTCCCCGTGCAGTCGCCGACCAGGCCGTGACCGCGAGTACCAGTTTGGCTTCCCCCTCCCTTCCTTCCTTGCTCTTGGCTCGCTCCTTCTCGGTATGCTCTGCTCTTGCTGCTAATCGCTGTGCTCCTGGAGCGTGAGGCTGGCTTGATCTGTGGATGATTTGCTCCTCTCCTCTCTGGCATGATTCTGTATGTCCGCATGTTGTAATCTTGGTGTTTGTAACAGTAATTCAGCGCATAAGATCGATTAATTGGTCACCGAGTTTGAGCCTTTTTTTTTTTTTTACCTTTCCTCGCCTCATGTGCTTGATTTCACATACTGTGGTTTGGTGGCGCAAGCTTGTAAATGAAGCTGTCAAAATTGGGCTCAGCATGTGGCAAGTGGATGTTCAAGTTGACCTTTTCTATTGCAGGTAAACTTTTCAAAAAACAGAGCATGGAAATAGCTCAGCGGTTAGAACAGGTCTGAGTACGTGTTTGGAAAGAGAAAGATTTACTACCGGTTCAAGTTTTTAGTTAAATGTACTAGAATTTTTGTCACAGGTAAATATTGTGTTCAGTTTGTCATTCATGCACACAGTCTTCTGTGATCTACTAGGAGGTTAGTCAGTATCAGTATCAGTAAGCTGATCTGAACAGAGGGCCCCTTGAGCTTTGTTTCATGGAGCCGGCGGCTCAGGAAAAGCATCACCCTTGGGCGGCACGCACACATGCTCCAAGCAGGGCACCCAATAATTGTCCCCTCTCTACCAAAAATCTGAACAAAATTCTTCTCAAAACCTGGAATGGTAAACATTTCGATCTGCATTGGACCCTGGCATACTAGAACAACAAAAGGGCCCTAAAAGCGGCATCATCTTTTTTTTTAAAAAAAAAACTTTGGAGTGGGAGACCAAAGTAAAATGCCCTGCATATTTTGTTCACCATGTTGCCACTGGTGGTGGAAGGAAGCGGGAATATGAGACCGATCAGACGACTCGTTGAGTGGTGGTGGAGTGGTGAGCTCCACCATTTGCGTTGGGGCATTATAAAAAAAAATGTGAATTGGAGGCGACAGCTATAGCAGCTTTTCTGGAGGAAAGGGATGAGAAATTGCGAAGCTGTCGAGGGTGAGAGCGACCCACTCCAGTCTGAGCTGCTGAGTTCACTCTGCCCTTCCCCACTCCATCATGCATGGATGTGGATCCTGTAGCAACAGCGGGGAGCTGCTCTGGCTTGTGAGCAAATGAGCTTATCTCATATCTGTTGCTCGCGCCCACAGGCAGATGGGGACATGGTTGCTGCTCCGCTGACTTTTATTCTATTTCGTGGTAACGGAACCGATATACTACTGTACGAGAAAGTTCTGCAAAGCGATGTGTGATATTTCTGCAAGGTTTCAACAATCTACTCCCCCAGGGCTAGAGTTGTTATGAAGCTAGTAACCGAAACGGTAAGAGATGAATGAGGCATTACTACGAACGTCCTCTGTTCAGCTACAGAGAATACACTGGACTTGGTAACCCGTAGTTAAGTGCGTTGAGAAGGTACTAGTAATACCATCACACATGTACAGTTGAGAATCTATGCGCTTCTTCAGGTGCAAATTGCTTCTTGCATAGACTGTGGAGTCACATACCTTTTCATCCGGAATAATTTTTGTAATGCCATTTCAGACGTACGTGACCTCCATACTCCTTTTAACAAAAGACAAAGGGCCCGTTGTTGTTTATTCATTTTACGAATACACAGCCACCATTTCCAGGAGAGGGGGGAAAAAAAAAAAACAGATGTACTGTACTAAGCTCATAAGAAAGAAGGTCCCAAGTGGACCATCGCATAGATAGATGCCGATGCTTTCAACCATGCAAGGCAAGGGAAGGGAGTACGTATATTTGAATTTCGAATACGATTGTACCGTGCTGTACCGTCCAGTCATCACAGGGAAGCAACGTCGCGGCATCAATTGTGTAGTTACTCCGTTGTTAATTACGTATGACTAGGCTCTAGAGTACGACTCCGCCATTGAATTGGTCGGAGGAGCCGTTGTTACGGGAATCCGATGACGTGATCTCTCCAGCGAATTAACAAGCGTCGACGGTGCATTGAAATATCACTTCCGATTTATCTAGACCAAGCGTCGACGGTGCATTCGGCTGCTAATTTCACAGCTGCACGCAAGCAGTTGCGGCTGCAGCTGACAGAGAGAAGATTACTGTGGAAACAATGCAGCCGCGGCAACAGCAGTCCGAAACAAACACAGCCTAAGTGAGGCAACCATTTCTCTGTTTTCCCTGGTACTCCTAGCAAAATTATGATGCCAAGTGCTCTGATGTTGCCTCAAAAGTTGAAGTAGGAAATTTGACGGCCGAAGAATTGAAAGCAGGCCTCCTAAACAACGATTAAGCCGGCCGGCAGGAAGTTACTGTCATCAGTGCGATCGCGGTAATCATTGCGCGATTACGGGCGTACGCTTCCGATCCGGCTGTCCGATTAATTAAACTACGAGCGGTTTGGCATCCGATCCATGTTCTCTCCATCGAGACGGCGACAGGATGAATTACTATACCAAATTGTTCAAAGCTACCAGCAGTAGCTGCAGATGATGCAGAGAGAGAAAGAGATAAAAGAGGCTGCTGATGGATGCGTTGCGCGATGACGTGACAGGGAAATGACAAGGAAGAATGCGAATAAAACTTGGTCGGGGTTTTCTTTATTGGAATTTCGATGGAGGAATGTTCAGACAAATTAAAGAGCTTCTTCCCCTTTCATGACGAAAAGGAAGGAGGAAGGAGATGGATTTTGAATTTCGTTGAGTCGGCCCGATATGCAGCCCACTGACTTAGTGTAGCGGCTATAGCCCAATGCAGCTCACGACCCAGTCCAGTGCTGGACGGGCTGCTTATCGGTTTGGTGGCCTCAGCAGCTTCACCGTTTCGGACCTGTTCTCTGTCCAGCCTGCTACTCCGACCAGGGAGGCACGCAGTGTATTTTTGTTGAATATAACAATCTTTACACATGTTGTGATAGAAAAAATAACTGCGTACTCAGTAGGTAGAACAGATGTGGTGACAGCAATTCGCCTCCAGAAGAACCAATCAGTCAGTCAGGCTGTCTTCCGTTCCGTCAACAATATGAACAGCAACAATGAGGAACCAAAATTAACACAGTATCCGTTCTCCGTGGACTCGTTCGTTCGACTCTACTACTACTACCACCATTGATTGATCAGCGACGTTGTGCTTTCATTCCTCCTCCTCCGTCTCCCCATCACAGTTTTATTATTCGATCAGTCTCGTCGATGGAACGGCGCGTTCCGCGTCGGATTCCAGGGTTGCGAGCTGAGCTTTCGGATATAGTAACAATAAGCGCCGGCTTCCTCACGGTTCGCCGGTTGATTGAGATGGCTCATGGCTGACGACGAAGAGAGCTCAAGATTCCAGAGCCCTCTAGCTATGCGTTTTTTCTTCTTTCTTTACAGACAAGGTCGTGAAGGGTTCATACTACTTCGTAGCCCGTCTATGCTTCAGTACTCTAGCCAGAGTATTGCTTGTTTTGAAATAAGGCCAACAACTTGATTCCTTTCCTCCATGCCTTGCCAGGAAAAAACCAAAAATGCAGAGAAAAACCTGTCTGGCTACTGTCAAGATATTTAAGCCCACGCCGACGCCAGGACCTGTCGCCGATCAACAACGGCACACCCAAAAGAACTGCTCACCTTACGTCTTTGACGTTTCTGAGCCTCAAGTGCAAGTAGCGTTCCACTTACGGCCACCACTTCCTCTGTCCGTTTCTGAAACTGTCAATTCTTCAGGATCCACCAGGCTTTGTTGGGCACGGCGCCTGGTGGGTGGTGACCATTCGGATGCACGCAGCGTCAAACTGACACCGCATCGTCTGTTTCGTCTCGTCGGTCTCGCTTCTCAGATGATGCCGACATTAGAGGCGAGGCGAGGCTGGGGCTGGGCACCCCGTCGAGAAAGAAGGAATGCCTGGTTAGATTAAGAAAACGTGAAGTCAAACGGATGAGCTGGGATCTTCCGCGGCATGGACGTGGACCTTGAGGTGTGAACGGCGCCGCGGAATACTGGAGCCTCCAACTCCGACGGTGTTGGCATCCCTAAAATTGAGCATGTGATTGTGCCGTTAGTGTAGTCTCAGATTAGACGTGATTGGGGCTGAGGCAGAGTACAACATATTCTCCATAGAACTTTCGTTTAAAAAAATAAACGGAATGCTACATTAGTTGATAAAATGTTGTATATTACTCCTATATAAAGATATGCAATATTTTTCATTTGTCACATAACATTGATACCCCTTTGACCAAATAAATCTATACTATCACCATCATTATTGTTGGTGTATATTCTCAATCATATTTCTCTACCTTAGGGTCACCATCGTTTGTTGCCAAGTTTATCTTGACCATCGCCAATAATCTCGAACATATCTTATCTTTTGTTCATGATTTTCTTTTATCACAGTGATTTATGTCGCGGTCTAGGAAAAAAAAACACTTTTTTCATACGTCATAACATCCCTTCGACCTAATACCGACGTGCTACCATTGTCGTCAGCTATGACGTATTTTTGGATCATTATTTTTCATGATACTAGATATTGCGTTTTTTTTGGGGGAGGGGGGTGGGGGTTAAGATCAGATAAACTATACTATTATGTCATCATCTTTATAATGTATGAATTATAGCGTATCTTCCCTTTATCATGCCTCTAGAATGGCACACAATTAATTCATAAAATGAACTCAAATGAATGTTGCACAGATGTTGGAAGTGGAAAATTACAGAACCAGAACAGAGGAGAAGAAAACAAAAAATCAAGAAGTTAAACAAAATGATGTGATGTAGGAAATCCTGGCCATGGAAGATCACCAACAGTCCAACACCAATAATACTCTCTTCCTTTATTTTTAATTTTTATAGATAGTTTTAGCTCTGAGCACAGAAATTTAGAAAAATTAAAAAAGTATGATACTTAGAAAATGAAAAAAAGATATAAAAAAAATTTATTAGAAATAGAGTAAATGTATTAGAAAGAGAGAAAGATGTATTGAAAAGTAAAAATAACATATATTGAAAAGATTTATTTTTTTTAAAATAACACGTAAATTTATAAACGAAAAGAACAACACGTAGAGAATGTACTCTTAAGCAAAGGAGAGGCCATGAGGATGACTTAAAAAACCTCTAACCACTTTATGCGAAAAGCCGTGACATTCCCAATTTTTCAGTCGCTCTCTGATTGACACCAGACGCACACTCCACCACAAGAAACCTTTGCTCCTCTCTCTATTTCTTGCCTCTGCCGTCAGCCTTCTCCGTTGAGCTTATTGGCCCTTCTCGAATTATTTTTTACTTTTTGTTGCATCCACAAAATCATTCATATCTCCGTCAACAGCCCCAGGTCCTGATTTTTAAATTTTTCAGAGAACCCAGGTTAACCGATGGCGGATCCATATAGAAGCTCTCAGAGAACTGTAGCACGCAGTACATTAATTTGTGAGAGGGTGAACAGTGTTTGGCTGTAGTACTGTAACATAAAAAATTGTAGCAACAGTTTAAAGAATATTGTCTAGCATAAACACTTTATTTTACTGTTCACTGGTATTATATCAGTCGATCTGGACCGTTCGTTTTAGATTCGATGAATATATATAAATTCTCGCTAGATGCCGCCCTTCGTCTCCCATCCAGGTCGCTCTTCCCTTCGTCTCCATTCGGGTCGCAGTCCCTACAGCTGTACATATTCCCAACGAAGCCCTTCAAGTGTGATTACAGGGAGGGAGCGAGTAAAGACCAAAGAGCGTTTGGCTGGGGAACAGGAAGAAGAGTTTGGGAGCGCGTACGGCGGTGGGGCGTACGTATCCCACCGGCACGCGGCCGCGTTGCAGGCAGGGTGTGTGCTTCGCTTGCGCACGGGCCCGGTTTCTGGTGGCCGCCCTTAATGCGCTCTTGATAGAAGTACCTGTCTCTGGTTCTTCTCGATCCGCTTCTGCTTCGGCTGCGGCGGTGGCAGCGGCAACGGCGGTGTCAGATTTCGTGCTTGATCCGGATTTTCCGCGTGTCCTGTCCCTCGCGAAGCCGCCGCGATCCCTGGAAGAGGTTAGTTTCTTGCTGCCTTGATCCTGGCGGTGCTCGGAAGTAATCTCTCGTTCGGTTTCCGTTGTTCAACATGGCTCTTGCGTTTTCAGTTGATTTCTTCTTCAAAGGCAGGTTCTTTAAGGTCGATTTGATTTTTTTTTCTGTGATGTTCTTCGGTGCTATTAGTGTTAAAAGTTTCCACCTTTACCGTCATAATGGTTTCCCTGATGCAATTCCGTCTTGTTTATACGCGTCGGATTTTGTTGTCATTATTGCGCGGCTAGTTTAGGTTTGCGTTCGCCTCTCAGTTTAGTGCTCTCGGTTGGTCCTACTCCTAGTATTGTTTAAGTGCTGGATTGAGACGTTTACGAATTCCTTGGTTCATTTTACATAGCGGTATGCGAGATGTGTCTCTGAGAAGTCACGATCCTTTTGTTTTTGAAATAGGACGAGTCGCGATCTCAGAAGCGGTCCGATTAAGGCTGTTTTCCATGGAGAAAATAAAAGGTTAATCAGACTTTAGGCAATATTTATTCGTCCATGAAAATAAGCCGTTCGTTCGTGCATTTTGTGTGTCGTCCCATGAAAAAGTCAGAACATGACAGCGATAGATCTGTGTGAAGCCGGGCAACTGGTCAATCACGGACTCACGGAGCTGTACTTCAGATTTCGTGTTTGATCTGGTCATAGTCAGTTTCTATGTGGTTCAATCGATAGATTTGTCAAAAACCCTGCGTTTGCACCGCTCTGTACAGTACTCCCCAGTGACATTAGAAAAAGTCAAGTCCTTAATATTATTCAACGGTTAGGGTCCGTGATTTGAGTATAGAAAAGTCTAAATCCTTCATGTATTGACAATTCTTTTGTTCTGTTCGTTGTACCAGGCTTATCTTCTGTTACAATGATTGCGAATATAATAGTTGCCGTTGCTCAACCAATTTAGTTAACAACTCTACTTTCGTATTGCTGTATTCTAGGATTATTGGGAAGCTCTATCTGTGACAGCCTGATTCTTCATCGACTTGGATTTGTCTGATACCAACTTGATGCACGAATTTGACTAGAAATGGGCCCAGGAATCATGGCAATTCCGGGTTTGAGGTCTCTTGGAGGTGTTTTGAGCAACAGATCCCTTCTCGTCCAAACTCCAGCTCAACCTGTGAGTTCTATGGATCCAGACCTCTGAAGTTAGAATCTGATCATCTCGTGTGGTGCTTCTTGGCTTCCTTATTTGCCATTATGGAGGAGCAGAACTCATGGCTTAGGAGGACCAAGTTCTCTCACGCTGTCTACACGAGGGTTGATCCTCGTCGAGTTCCTATTGCTCCGCTTAGCAAGGATATTGAGCGAAAACTGCAGAAATTTGCGATTACGGGAAAGTCCATGTCAATGCCAGTTGATCGGGAAGATGAAGGTACAAGGACTGCACTTAAGCACTCTTCTAGTTTGCTGCAACTCCAATCTGAGCTTCAGCTTGATAGGGATAAGGATAACAAACCGAAGAGAGCAAACTTGGAAATTCCTGTCAGTCCCCCAATGAATTCGGGGAACTCCAAGGGTTTGAAGGCAAGAAGCCTCGTCAAGAGCCCAAGTTCGATGTTGCTTCTAAGCTATCTGAACAAGGCATCCTCAATTCAAGGTTCGAGTCCGCAAAAGGCTGATAGACATCAGCATAAGCCAAGATCAAAATCCCCCCTTCCTACTACTGTACCTTCCGAAGTGTTCAGGGAAGCAAAGTCTAGCAGCCGAAGGTTTGCGAGCCCTCCTCCACAGCGAAGAGGATCTGAAAAGAGCATGTATGGTAAATCCTTTGCTACACAAGTATATGATTTGGGTCAAAGTCCCGATTGGTGTTCAGTGCCAATGGTATCTGCTAAGCATAAGTCGATGAAAAAACACAATGGTGGAAGGAGGGTTAGTGCGGTGGACACCACTGATGGTCCAAGGGGCCAGAGAGTTATGCATCAGGCAGTGCAGACAACGGTTGATTGGACACTTGATCCATCCAAGCTGCTCGTTGGGCATAGATTTGCTAGTGGGGCATATAGCCGGCTGTACAAAGGATTTTATGATGAGAAACCAGTTGCAATAAAATTTATCCGCCAACCTGATGATGATGAAAATGGGAAGTTAGCTGCAAAACTTGAAAAGCAGTACAACAGTGAGATCAATTCTCTGTCGCACCTGTATCACAAGAATGTGATCAAGGTAACAATCAACAATCACCTGTTTCTTTTATTACATCATGTCTTCTCTTATACCTCAAATAATACATTTCTCTCGAAATGCACTATCTGGTCATACATTTCGTTCCAATGACCATGTAATCTGATCAGATAATGATTAGTGAGCAGGTAGACTTTGTTTTGTAAAGAGGTATACTTTGAAACAACCAACTGCTGATAATGGATTGTCGTATACTTTCAGAAAAAAAGAGCTGATTATATGATTTTGTCTTTCCTTGGAACATTATAATTGATCACATCTGGTTCATGTATTGGATATTTGGTCCAGTGCCCAGGATATTTTTTAATAATTCTGTCTAATATGCTTGATTGTTTGCAATGAGCTGCTCAAATGTGTACTCTGGTCAATTATGCCACTGAAATTGTTTCCCTGCTAAAAACCATATGCAGCTGATCATTAATCTGCATATTGGATAGCATTAATTATGTATTTGAACTATCTTGTTGACTGCATTGCTATACAACCCCATCCAACTGGTCATTAATATTTTTTCCCTCTAATACAGCTTGTAGCAGCATATAAGTGTCCTCCAGTTTTTTACATTATTACTGAGTTCCTTTCTGGTGGTTCCTTGAGGTCATACCTAAATAGCACTGAGCACCACCCCATCCCTCTGGAAAAAATCATATCCATTGGTTTAGAGGTTGCTCGTGGAATGGAGTACGTACACTCTCAAGGAATTGTACACCGTGACATTAAGCCTGAGAATATTCTCTTTGATGAGAACTTCTGCGTGATGATTGCTGATTTTGGTATCGCCTGCGAGGAGACTCTGTGTGATGTGCTAGTGGAGGATGAGGGTACTTACAGGTGGATGGCTCCTGAGATGATCAAGCAAAAGGCGTACAACAGGAAGGTAGATGTGTATAGCTTTGGGTTGCTCATATGGGAAATGGTGTCTGGAAGAATTCCTTATGAGAACCTGTCCCCTTTCCAGGTGGCTTATGCTGTTGCCAATAGGGTAAATATCATTCCTTCTTTCATACACAGCTGCTGTGGAATCTTTGCACAATGAATATCTAAAGGCGTATATTTGTTATCTGTTATGTTCTTTTCAGAATTTGAAGCCAACAATTCCTCCAGAATGTCCCTCAGCTCTGAGGCCCTTGATTGAGCAGTGTTGTGCGTTGCAGCCTGACAAGAGGCCTGACTTCTGGCAGATTGTGAAAGTCCTGGAACAATACCATTCTATTGTCTTGCAGGGTGGCTGCCTCGACACACTGAGGAGCGGCTCCTGCAAGGATCACAAGAAGGGGCTCCTACATTGGATTCAGAAACTGAAGCCATGATATAGCAACTGAGTTGACAGAGTTGTAGCATTCTTTCAGCCGCAGTTTTATCTGGTTGATGCTCCTAGTTTAACATAAGTTTTCACTTTTTTTCCTTTTAAAATTTAAGAGGCGAAGGAACCATAGCATAATGTTTAGTATTTGTTCTTTTGGAAAGAAATGATCCTTGCTTCAGGAAAACTGTAGGATGCTTGTAGCTGTTTAACAAGTGGTCTGAGAATAGCGTTTTCAGTACCTGTACATCATAATGTTTTTGCGCTTTTATTCTTTGTTAAACATCTCTGCGTGCTATGTGCCTATGTAGCCTTTTGCTAAAGACAGTATCTTTGCTCATCTGCATATGCATATAACAATCAGAAAGCCTGCTACGTGGCTGTTCGCTGCTGTTTAAGATGTTCCTTATGCACAACCATAGTTTATTTTGCTCCAGTAACAATTTCAGATAACTGTGCATTATCCTTCTTTTGAAATCGACTAACAAGATAACGAACAGGGTATAATTTTGTGTATATTTGTACCACAGGGTATCATCTAATTCTACATGTGCTGAATCTTTGATTGTACAAAAGGCATGGCCAAATTGCATGCTGGCTACTTGCACTGGCTGTTGGCGAATGCCTCGGACCTGACGACCCTGTCCATGAGCCTCTGCAGCCGCCCGGCCCCGGGCCCCGGCCTGAGCACCCAATTATTTTCGACTTCTGTGCACGCGTCATCGGCGCCGCACCAGCCGCCGGGCACGAACGGCACGGCGGTGCCGTTACCTCCGCCGCGCGGACGTCCTAGGAGGTCGGCGTCGATGGCGTCGAGCACGGGGTCGTCGCGTGGGAACTTGCGCGCGAACGGCGCGCCGCTGGCGACCATGCGCGGCAGGTCCGGGAGCCTGAGCGAGTGCGGGTGCTGGCGCGGCGGCGTGTCCCACTGGATGTGATGGAGGTCGTGGTTGGCGACGGTGGGGACGAAGCGCGGCGCGTTGCAGAGCACGGTCTGGAAGTAGCCCTCCGGCGAGGACACGAAGTTGGTGTAGTACATGAGCAGCGTCCGCGGCAGGTTGTCCCAGCCCCAGACGCAGTACTCCACGAAGCCGCGCGTCAGCCCCACCCATGCGGACCCGGTGAAGAGCTTGAAGGCGGTCGGGAGCTCCCGCTTCGGAGACGCCCACCAGATGTCCTGCTTCGTGGACTTGTACAGCCCCGGGTCGACGATCAGAGGCTGGGCTCTGTGTCCCCTGCAACCAAATCAGAAGCTTCGAATTAGAGTAAGCTAATGCTGCTGCTGCTGCTGCTGCTGCTGCTGCTTCTTCTTGGAATGAGTGAATGAACCAGTCAAAAAATGAATAATGAATGAACCAGTCAAGAGGAAAGAAAACAAGAACTCACTCCTTCCACCCTAAGTAACCGGTGTGCTCGACGAAGTTGACGTTCCTTGGCAGCGTCGAGAAGACGTGCAGGATATCTGTGTCACTCAGTCCACAAAGATGTTGATAAATTAGCTATCGTTCATTCAAAAGGGACGTTCTAGATTAATGGGAGACGTAGCCGAGGCTGCTCAGGCGTCGTGAACACGAGCTACGGAGTACACACGACACGCGATCAATCGAACACGTACGTACGTACCGTCCTGCGTCATGAGCGGGTAGTCGGAGGCGGAGAGGTTGATGAACCAGTCCCACTTGCCGCCGCGCCGGAGCAGCACGGCGCAGGCGTGCAGCGTGTTGGCCACCATTGTCGGCCCGCGGTAGGTCACCATGTTGGCGCGCCGGATGACGTGCACGTTCCCGACGCGGCGGAACACGGAGCTGTTGGACACCCGCGCCGCCAGCTCCAGCCGCTCCGCCACGGGCGCCTCGCGGTCCAGGTGCACCACGTACTGGTTCCGCGGGTGGTACAGCGCGTGCAGCGCGCGCCACAGGCGCTCCAGGTCGCCCTTCGACCCGGACACCAGGTACGCCAGGCGCGGCACGCCCGCGCCCGGCGGAGGCGCCGGCGGTGGGGACGAGGGTGTCGCCGTGTCCTCCCTCCGCTGCTGGACCCCGAGATCCGTCTGGCCGGCCGGGAGGAACGAGAAGAACGACGACGACGTTATGGTGAGGCCGACGGCGAGGAACAGCAGGAGGCTGAGCGCGGCCGAGACCGCCCACTTGCTGTCGAGCAGCCAGACAGCGCTGCTCGGCAGCTTTAAGAGGGATGAGCCGCCGACGCGTGGAGTCTTGGCCGACGGGGAGTAATGCTCGCCCCCGCCGCGGGGAGACAGCGACTTGGCCGACGTCGTCGGCGAGTAGAGCTCGCCGCCGCGGCCGGTACCAGGCATGGTGTCCGCCGCCGGCGCAACACCAACAGGATAGACCGATGGATCGATCGACGATCAGCCAACCACACAGCGCGCCGATCGGTAGACGGATGGGCGGGCGCTACAGTGTCTGCATGGCTCACCCGCTCGTCATGCCCTTATGGACCGGCGCGCCGATGGATGGAGGCGTCGCGAGAACGATTCTTTCCTGTGATCAACAAGGAACCTGTCGCCCGAGGCCAGCCGGAAGGAGGATGACTAATGTCAAAAAGCAAATCAAGGCCAGCCGGTAGGAGGGAGGGTGACTAATGCTGCTGATGCGGGAAGATTATCACGAGAGACGATGCCGTGGTTCGAGATAGATGCTGATGCAACGGAACAGACCAGGCGAGAGATGAGGTGTGATCTTAAAAACTATTCCGACAAGGATCGCCTGTTGGCCAGTAGGGCCAGTAGATGGAAACCGCGACGACGAGATCAATTCAAACGACCCAGGTTCATGGATTCAGATTGACAGAGGCACGGATCAGATGAATACAGGGGCCTTTATCTATCCACTACTAGGTGGCAACGGGCGATTAATTAATCACTTACCCCCGTCTAGTCTAAAAAAAAAGAGAGAAAGCAAAAGTTAATTAGCAGGAATTGAGGAGTAGAAATTAGCAGGAATTGAAGCAGACCAGGAAAGGAGATGGTAAATTGATCGGAGAGGCCAGGGAGGGAGTGGTGATGGAGAAGAAGAACTGGTTTTCCGGGGAAAACGGTTGCTGGTTGCAGATATGTCGCGGCCGGAGAGATTATATATAGCGTGAGGCTGCTTTGCTTAGCGTACGGGAGAGAGAGAGAGAGAGAGAGAGAGAGAGAGAGAGAGAGAGAGAGAGAGAGATGAAGGAAGAGTTGAATAAACTTGTGGAGTGGCGGCAAGTAGCAATTCCCCGGGTAACACGGCCGTAACCTCCCCTGTCATGTCAATCCTCCCTCTCTCTCCCGTACGCCATGCCATGCATCGTGCGTTCTCTCTGTCCACACACACTATGTTCTTGTTGTATCTTCCGCCATGTTCTTTCAAGGTCCATCTCGTCGACAGAGATGAGGCTGTGCTCTCCTCCACGATCGCCATGTTACCGGCGGGGCTACAAAGTCGCCTTACAGTTACAGTCTATACATGCTGATCATCGATTGGCATGCCATGAAAGGCATCGATCGATAAGCCATGTTAGACCTAACATATCTCATCTCTATGTTGTTAGACATAACAAATTTCATCTCTATATAACAATAAATACTATATCTATGGAGCTGTGACTCCTTATCTTGCGTGGTTGTTACTTACGTTGTATCTTGTACAACTCTATATAAAAGAAGGATCATGACCCAGAGAGATCATCCATCGCCAATTATGTTAACATAGTAACACAGCCAAAACTTTCGTAGAGATGTCAACTACTCATCTTCCTCCTCCTCCCCCTCTCCACCATCTCCAATTCTTCTGCATCTGCAATGACCACCGTCTTCGTGCTCATCCCTCTGCACCACGCCGTCACCATTCGACTCACCAAAACCAACTTCATCCTATAGCGTGCCCAATTACTCCCGTATCTAAGGAGCACAAAACTCCTAGGTTACATCGATGGATCCATAGCAGCGCCACCCATGTCCATTGAACCAAGCGGTGCGATGACTGTACAAAATTCGACATATGTCAGAGGAAGTACTTCATGATGTTGTTGCGGCCAAAACTACAAAAGAAGCATGGGACACCCTTCAACGGATGTTCGACTCAGCTTCACGTGCACGCACAGTTTAGATCAGGGTTGAATTGGCCACCACAAAGAAAGGTGACCTCTCTGCCTCTGATTATTTTCGCAAGATGAAAGGGTTAGCCACTGAATTGGCTGCCACTGGATCTGTTCTAACAGATGAAGAGGTAATAGCGTACCTTCTTGTAGGTATTGGTCCCGAATATGATCCATTCGTCACATCAATGATGACAAAAAGCGGATCTCTCAGCCTTGATGATGTGTTTGCACATCTAATGGCGTTTGAAGCACGCCAATTGCAACACCAGGCCGAGATGCAACTCAATCATGGTTCATCTGCGAACTATGCTGGTCGTGACAACCAACAGAAGAATCCAGGACGTGGTGATCGCGGTCGCGGTGGACGCCATACCTCTTCCAGAGGTGGTGGTCCATCTCGTCAATCCACTGGTCGTGGTAATACACCTCGTCCCCAGTGTCAGATCTGCGGCAAGATAGGACATACTGCCATCAAGTGCTGGCATTGGATGGATGATTCCTATCAACAAGAAATTCCTTCTGCGGCCATGGTTGCTACATCTTCATACAAGGTTGATCCAAATTGGTATAGTGACACTGGCGCTACTGATCATATCACAAGCGATCTTGATCGACTTGCTCTTCGTGAGCGTTATCACGGTGATGATCAAGTTCAAGTTGGCAATGGCACAAGTTTGAAAATTATACATATTGGTCACTCTTCAATTAATACTGCTGATCACTCTCTTGCATTACGGAATATCTTACATGTCCCTGATATTTCTAAACATCTTCTCTCTGTGCACAAATTTACTCGAGATAATAACGTTTTTTTTTAATTTCATCCTTGACATTTTTCTATAAAGTATCGAACGACACGGCAAAGTCTTCTGGAAGGGCATGTGAGTCCGGTCTCTACCCAATAAAATCATCTGATGTTGCAACCCTCAAAGAGGCGCTTGTCAGCAACTCCACCAATTCTACACAATGGCACGCTAGGCTTGGTCACCCCTTATTTCAAGTTGTTCAGTCAGTTCTACATCTTAATAATATAGTGTGTCCTAAAGAGTCCTCGTCATCCGTTTGTGATGCTTGTCAATTAGCTAAGAGTCATCAATTACCGTATAGCAACTCTATCCATACATCAACATCTCCTTTAGAGTTGATTTTCTCTGATGTTTGGGTCTTGCACCTGCATCTGTTGGGGGATTTAAATATTACATCAGTTTTATTGATGACTTTAGCAAATTTACTTGGGATCTATTTGATGCATGATCGCACAGAAGCCCCTCGCTTGTTTCTATAATTTCAAGCTCATGTTGAGCGTCTCCTGCCCCTCGCTTGTTTCTGCAATTTCAAGCTCATGTTGAGCGTCTCCTAACTACTAAAATCAAGGGTGTTCAATCCGATTGGGGTGGCGAGTACCAAAAAATTCACACCAAATTTTTTAAATCTCTTGGCATATCCCATCATGTGTCTTGTCCCCACACACATTAACAAAACGGTTCTGCTGAACACAAACACTGTCGCATTGTCGAGACCGGACTTGCTCTCCTAGCTCATGCCTCGGCTCCTCTTAAATTCTGAGATGAAGCTTTTCTCACTGCCACATATCTTATAAATCATCTTCCTACCCGTGTTATTGATAACACCCTCTTGAATGCCTTCTTAACACACCACCCAATTATTCTTTACTAAAAATCTTTGGCTGTGCTTGCTAACCTCATCTTCGTCCCTACAACAAAAACAAACTCTCTTTTTGATCCAAGCAGTGTATTTTTCTAGGGTACAGCTCCTTGCACAAAGGGTACAAATGCCTAGATACTGATTCTGGCCGAGTCTATATCTCCAGAGACATTATCTTTTATGAGAATATTTTTCCTTTTAGTAAGATGTCTTCTACTCCCTCGCAATAGTTACAAACATAACAAAATCTCACTGATCTGTCCAACATGCACAGCAATACTAATTTGAATTGTGATCGTATGCATATACTTGTGCCTACTAATTCTGTGGATGCAAAAAATCAGGGGGGGGGGGCGCACTGGTGATCAATCATTGGAAACCAAGGGACTTACGCCAGATCAACCTCAAGAGTTGTGCCAACACAACCTAGTATAAGACTTAGATTTGTTGCCGGTGCATCGGGAATCTTTATCCCAGGAAGCTGTGCCTCTCTCAACAAATTCTATTGATCTGCCACCATCGGATGCCCCTTCGACAATTCCTGCTGGCCAATCAGAACTTGGAACAGAAAACCTAGCTCCTCATCTGTATGCTACACGGCTGCAAAACAATATCAAGAAACCAAAAATCAGGACGGATGGCACCGTTACTTACTCAGCTGTTCAGACTCCTGATTCAGAACCTACATCTTACAAAACTGCTATGAAACATCCACAATGGCGTAGTGCCATGGATGATGAGTTTCGAGCTCTTATCAAGAACAACACATGGCACCTTGTTCCTCCTCGTGCTGGCCTCAACATCATTGATTGTAAGTGGATATTCAAACTCAAACATAAACCAGATTGTTCAATTGATCGTTATAAAGCTCGTTTAGTTGCAAAAGGGTTCAAGCAATAATATGATGTTGATTATGATGATACCTTTAGTCCTGTGGTGAAACCCACTACTATTCGGCTCCTATTATCCCTTGGTGTATCACATGGCTGGTCTTTACGGCAAATTGACATTCAAAATGCGTTCTTGCATGGTATTCTCAATGAGGATGTCTATACGAGGCAACCACCTGGTTTTGAGGATCCATCTCATCCGGACTTTCTGTGCAAATTGGATAAGTCTCTGTCTTAAACAAGCCCCACGTGCTTGATTTTCTCATCTGAGCTCAGCATTATTAAAATTGGGATTTGTCGCATCCAAAGCTGATGTGTCCCTATTTATCTTCAACAAAGATGGTATTCAGATGTACATTCTCAGATATGTTGATGACATTATCATTGTGAGCTCTTCCCCTTCAGCCACAGATAGCCTTCTTGCACAACTCAAAAATGATTTTGCTGTGAAGGATCTTGGGCAGCTCAATTATTTTCTAGGAATTGAAGTGCATCGTACGTTTCTGAAGGCCTTCTGTTAACACAACAGAAGTAATCAAAGATCTATTGACTCGAACTAACATGGACACAGCTAAGCGACTCCCTACACCCATGCTTCCCAATGATAAACTATGTTTGAATAGTGGAGAGTTACTTCCTCCTGGAGAAGCTACTAAATATCGCAGTGTTGTGGGAGCTCTGCAATATCTTTCTCTTACATGACCAGACATCTCTTTTTGTGTGAATCGTTGCCAATTTTTGTCAGCTCCTACCACAGTTCACTGGACAGCAGTCAAAACAATATTGCGCTATGTTCACGCAACTTCTAACATGGGTTTATATATCATAAAGTGCCTTCTCGGATGCTGACTGGCAGGTAATCCTGATGATCGCCACAGTACCCGTGGATATGCCATCTTTTTCGGAGGTAATCTCATTAGTTGGAGTTCTCAGAAACAACCAACTGTCTCTCGTTCAAGCACTGAGACTAAATACAAAGCTGTTGCTAATGTCACAGCAGAAATCATATGGATACAAGCTTTATTACGAGAACTCGGAGTTCATCAACCACAGCCGCCCAGTTTGTGGTGTGACAACATCGTGCACCTACTTATCAGCAAATCCTATATTCCATCGTCGCATAAAACATGTTAAAGTTGATTATCATTTTGTGCACGAGCGGGTCACTGCAAAGCAACTTGATGTTCGGTTTATCTTATCCAAGGATCAGGTAGCAGATATCATGACCAAGCCGCTGGCAACCACTCTATTCACTTCATTTAGGCGCAATCTGAATCTTGTTGCACGATGTCCAGATTGAAGCGGATGCTAGACATAACAAACCTCATCTTTATGTTGTTAGACATAACAAACCTCATCTCTATGTAACAATAGATACTAGATCTATGAAGCTGCGACTCTTTATCTTGCGTGGTTGTTACTCACGTTGTATCTTGTTTAACTCTATATAAAGAAAAAATTATGACCCAGAGAGGTCATCTATCGCCAATTATGTTAACAAGCCAAACAAACAATGTGATATTAGCCTCAGTTTGGCTTGGTGTTCGAGTTCCTCGAAAGGTCTGCATCGAAGGGAGTACGTATAACTAGTACAGTAGAAGGTCTGTATCGAAGGTCATCGCGGTAGCGTGAGTTTGGGTTTCGACTTGACACGGCGCGTATGCGTACACGTCTGGCGCACAAGCTCGCGTACTTGTACCCAGCACTGTGCGCGGTGCGTAAGTACTACAGTACCCAACTCTGCGCCAATCTTCTTCGCCATGACATGTCGTCGTCGCCCTGACATGTCGGCTTCGCCCTGTACCCGCGTGCGCTCGGACGCGCGTCGATCGATCGCATGCGGGACTCTCGCACCTGTCTCTACGTTTTTTTTAAAAAAAAAACACACCTGTCTCGACGTTCTAGTGTAAGCAACCAGAAGCTAGCTAGCACACTGCGTGTTCGATTTGATGACAAGCGGCGGCGGCGGCGTCGCCGGTTGGTCGTCGCGCGTCGCTGTCGCACGCGAAGCGACGGCCGGGCCACGGGGCTCTGTCCGTGTCCGCGCTCGACACGGCGGTCTCTACTCTGCCGTACGCCGCCGTTGGCAGACCGGTGCCGCCCCGCCTATTTTAACGATTTCTTTTAGAGGATGGCATCATCCACGTACGTACCGTTACCGGGCTCGTGTACAGCACGACATGTCGTCGTCAATCTCCGCGCGAACGGCCGTGCGAGCTGTCGGTTTTCTTCGTAACCATTGGTTATTACAGAAATTCAGGTCCACCGTTGTTACCTTCTCAGATGCCGTATCGATTATTTGGTCGCAAATAGAGTGCGGGTGTAACATGGACCATGAGAGTTCCTCGAAAAAATTATTACGGCGCTTAATAGTTTATCGTGTGAAACCAAGATCCAATTTTCCATGTTAACATTGTTGATATTTAAGTTTAAACATTGTTGAACTTTGCCAGATCTCCAAACATCTCGTTGAATCGTGGTCACAACTCGCGCCGTCTCTTTCAAGATTACTACAACTTTAGTTTCCTTCCGCCTCGTTTGCTTTTGCCCCGAAACGCATGGGGAAGGTCGCTTCAACCATGGAAACGGCAGTCGTCATTCAGTCCTCACGGTGCCAGATTTCGATCAGAGACCGGGTCGAGGTTTGGTGAGCTGAAACACACCCCCAAAACCTGCAACGAGCATTCAGCAACCATTCAAAAGGATCGCCTGATGAATAGGTGATGTCAGGGCACAGGAACTTGTCGCCGAAAATAAACAAACCGCCGCCTCAGCTCTTCTTCAAAGTTTCTACCAATAGACAAGCACTACACAGCTAACTCTTTCTGTACATAATGCGCTATATCTCCCCCAAAAATTAATAAGCGGGGGAAAGAAGCCCAACCAAACTTCTCCCGCCATGCCACCCCTCGACTCTGATCCTGACCTTTACTGCTGCTGCACGGTCTGAAAGCTGGAGCGGCTAGAAGGGTAAACAGGGATGGCACCGAAATCGCTGGGATGGTGACGCCCATTCCTCCTCGCCCTCGACTTCTCGACCCGGGTTCGCCGGAAGACCTCTTGGATTTGGCGATCGTTCTCCTTCAGCATCTCGTCGACGATGCCTGAAGGGCCGGTAAGGGGGCCGGAATGGTGGATCTTGTTGCCCTTGGATCCATATCCCTGTTATCACAATGATAAATGTTCAGATGTCTTGAAATTACTGTCAAAATAAAAGAGAAAGCAAATATAACTGAATTAAAAACATGTTCTGTCGGACTCATAACAGCCTTCTGCACTGTTCCAAAAATGTATCCTGATTACTTAAAAGCTTGGATTTGTTAAAACTACGTTTTGGATCTGATAACAAAATTTCGAACTAAGATGTGAATGAAAATGCAGGGAATCATGGCAGAGATGACATAACAAAGCTTTTCATCAGTCGAATTACAGGAATTTATACTTACAATAGCTCCATCAACCCGGCCATTCCTTTCATCCTTCTGCTGGAATACTTGATCGTACTTCCCACTGTCACTGAAATGCTCGTTGATAGACTCAGACAGCCTCCGTCCATGAGCAAAAGCTTCAGCTTGGGTAACTATTGACCTATTGCTGTTATCCGTTCGAAGAGTGGCTCTTGATACAACCGCAGGGACATTGGCAGCACCAGGAACATGAAGTTCACCACTTCTGCCACGCCCAGCTTTCGAGGGATTATTCTGATTAACCAAAGGTCCAGAATGAAAGGTTCTGGTAGAGTAGGCACGTTGTGAGTCTTCAGAAAATTCAATAACAGGAGTTTGCCCGGGCGGTTCAATTCGAAATCCTGAGGCAGAGTCTTCCTTGCTGGGGTTGAACATCTCGCTCCTGCTCCTGGTATTTGCTTGGGCTTGCCTTTTCTGAAATCGATCACATTAATGCGTTATGATAGGATAAATTCATATGCATCTCTAAGATGAATGAGGCGATAAGTTCAGGAAAACATCAACAAGTGATGGTATATTACCTGCAAAGATGACACTAATTCTGCATTTGCGTCAGGGGCAGGGACAGCTCTTGATTCTCTACTTCGCCTTTCAGGGTCATGCATATGATGCTTTCCTCCAGCAGCACCTTGCCTGGAAAAATGAGTGTGCATGATATATGTAAAGTAAATAACACAGATGAAACCGGCAATGAACAATATGTATAGAACTGTTTGAAAGAGATAAAATAGAAATGTCAGGTAGGTTTTGTGTACCTCTGAAGTTCTTCATCTCGCCGTTTTGCATCAAACTCTTTGCTTGGGGGATACCTTGGCAAACTTGAAGGATTGCAAGCATATGGCTTTGTTGTAAAGAACTACAAAACACAACAGCGGGGTCATGTTCATGCAAGAATGAAATTGAAGAACAAAACTATGATTTGGACTTATCAGTTCCTAATAAAAAGACAACTTTTGAGATGGCTCCTGAAAGATTTAGTTGATTTTGGGCCAGTTTGTACATCATATTTTATGAGGCTTCAAACAGAAGGCATATCAATGAGTGACACCAGTGTTCGCCTTTAATGACTTGTATACTATAGACTGGAAAGCACAAGGCAAAGTTTAGGTTTGCTACAGTTAGAACTAAAGTCTAGAATTTTTTATGGAGAACAGATAAATGAAGAATTGAAACGATAATGTGAATAAATTTGAAATAACAAGACAAAAAGGTCTTGTGTGGCACAAGAAACATTCAGGTGGGAAATTGAATACCTCACTTTGAAGTGCAGACGATGCAGTTCCACGATCTGCTGGATCTACTGAAAGAAGAACATCTACTAGCCCCAGAGCAGGGGAAGGAAAATCTTTGAATGTTTCTGATACACGCCTTGCATATGGGTGTTGCGGTTTGAAAATGGTGGCATGAGGAATTTTAGATTTTCTCCAATAGTCCTCTGATGGTGAACCACAAAGTTTAAATATTTTATGTAACTGCTCAACCTAGAAAAAATTGGCAAACCATGACAACTTAGTCTTGTGAAGAAATAGCACTGTTGAGAATGTTTTCCTTAACAAACTTATTTTAAATAGCAGGGAAGTTTGCTAGCATACCTCTGTTCTACCAGGCATGACAGGCTTGCCAGCATATAGCTCAGCAAGAATGCAGCCAGTACTCCAGAGATCTACAGCAACACCATAATTAGTGGCACCAAGCAAAAGCTCAGGTGGCCTATACCAAAGTGTGACAACACGACTAGTCAAAGGGTGCCGTTGTTCAGGATCAAAAAAGCTTGCTAATCCAAAATCTGCTATCTTTAATATGCCCCTGTTGTCAATCAAGAGGTTGGAACCCTTGATGTCACGGTGCAAAATATGACGACTATGACAGTGCTCGAGACCACGGAGGAGCTGTTGCATGTAACACTTCACCTGCAAAATAATGGTGCTTATTGCCAGCAGGTTCTGACCATAATTCGAGCAAATAGCAAATTTCCATTTGCTTTTGTTTGGATTCTTTGCCTAGGTATGACCAGTGAGATTAGCAAGCAAGGCGGATGTTGTTTCCTTTGCCTCGTTTAAGGTTAAAGATGTAGGCAAGAACTTCCATAAATTTTCTTACTTTTGAGGAAGTAACAAAATGGCTATGTTCCACTATCATAAGATTTGCCTTGCTCAACCTTGCCCCTCGTTTAAGAACCACTAAGGACTATCAGGCAATGCTGTACACTCTTTTCTTTCAGGGAGACTAAGAGTCTACGGTATTAATGGATGCATAATGAGACACAAAAGTAGATGGGATGGTGACCAGGGAATAAACCATGGACCACCATATAAAATTTTACGTACCTGAGACTCAGTGAATTTTGCTCCAGGGAACGAGGCTAGTCCAGCTAGATCATGCTCCATGTACTCAAAAACAAGATATAAGCTGCATGACATCCTTGATGTTACTAGGCCCTCTAGCTTGATGACATTGGGATGATCAAGACGCCGCAGAATGAGGATTTCCCTGGCCATAAATTTCACACTCTCAGGATCCAAGTTATCAAAGCGCACCTTCTTCAAAGCAACAATCTTTTCCTTTTCGAGATCACGAGCTCGGTACACATTACTGTATGTTCCCTGACCAATCTGAATAAAGAAAAGAATAATAACTCAAAAAACCTTCTGATAGTCCACAAATACTGATGCAAAGCTTTGAAGATCCATAGCAACATCCATGAAGCATTGAATTACAAGATTTTACCAACTGATACCACAAATCTGGATTCTCAAAATGGTTTCAAGTATTTGTTTTTTTCTCAATAAAAAAAGGATTTATTTGATAGATGCCATAACAATTTTGTGAAATTTAAAATATGCCATTCGGGCCCATGTGTCATTCACTTTGCAGAGCCTCATCTGTCATTGACACATCAATGGCATATTTCAAAGTTTGCAAAATTGTAATAGCATATATCAAATTCGCCCAAAAAAAGATTTATTTGATACATACCATTACAATTTTGTAAAAAAAACAGTTCCTCCCAATTTGGAGTCCAAAGTGAAAACTTAAAGCATCGAGCCATAACTTTGAAAGTAGAAGAGTCCACTTTCATCTTAGTCGTAACAGTTCACTATTGCTAATTAGAGTTCTTAAAGTAAAATCTGATCACCATATTTCAGGCAAAAAAAAAAAAAAAGAAGCAAAATTTACTAGACGAATACAAAGTTTTCAGCAATGCCTATTCCTGGGTTCCAAGGTCCACCAAAACTAACAGAAGATCTAAAAGAAAGAATATGCCAGTGCCTTCTCTCACCTAGCATAAAAGGCAAACCCCACTAATAACCGAATTTTACTATTTCTTGTCGTCCCCATCTAGTCTAGTACCAAGCATCAATTAGAGCCAACCACAGGAATAAATGAAAAGATCCCACGATATTAATTGTTTCCTTATCGCAAGAAATAGGAAGCACAAAAAAAAGAGTAAATTTCTCGATTTACTGTACATTTTTCGCAAGAGATAGGAAGTATCAGGAAGGTGGCCTAACCTTATCGAGCTTCTCGAACGACTCGGCGCGGCGCGGCGCCCATCCGCGCACGGCCTCCGGCGCGACGGCGACGAGCCACGGCGGCCAGCCCGCGGCCACCTGCCCTCCCTCCACGGCCGTCGGCACCGGGCTCCTCGTCTGGCACGCCGCTGCCATCATCGCCCGCCTCCGCTCCAGCACCTCCTCCTCCTCCCTGCGGTTCCCCGCCCTGGCGTGCTGTATTCGCTGCTGCGGCAGCTTCCGCGCCTCCTTCCCACTACTCACCGGCGCCACTCCCGTAGCCGCCGCTGACAGTTTCGACGCCGGCGGAGGCGACCGGCCGTCGTCGACGACAGAGGGGCGGCCGCAGACGCACCCCATGGTGCCCGCGGCGACTGGCCCCGACGGAGTGGGGAACTGGCTGTCTGGCTCAGGTAGGCCGGAAACCGTGGCGTGGAGGAAGTGGAAGGGGAGAGGAGGCAGCAAGAGGGCAGGTGTTCGTTTGTAATTTTTGATTCTGCAAGGGTGTCTCTGTAGTCCTTTTGCAGCGAGAGAGCATGCACGCTGTTTTCTTGTAACCCCCACGTCAACGCATACTGACAAGCATGTCTCTGAACATTGACCCCAGGCGCCAGCGCATGCTAGGGTAGCTTCTCCGGTCCGCCTCTTGGAGACCGACGCGCACGGCATCAGTCACTCTGACCCCCAAGCCAGCGGTCCTCGGAGCGTGTGAATTTTGGCGGGTAACCGGCGTCGTTTCCCGCGTCTCGGGGGTAACGGTAACGTTGCGTTGGTTCGGGGTCGATTTCCTCCTTGCTCCTCTCCATGACGAGGTCATCTCGCTCCTGATCCGTCGCCTCCCGTATTAGGCGAGCGACACACACCTGCCTAGCATAGGCTGCATAGCACATGGCGATCGGATCTGGGCGACGACGGTTCCAACCACCGGCCGGCCGGCCGGTGGCCCTCCCTCCTCCGCTCTCTCTCTCGCGAGCACTCCATCCTCCTACACACAACACGTGCGGTTAACTAATGCGGCCGATCGATCGAACGACCGTTCTCTCATCATCAGTCGGGGAGATAATAGGATCTCTGTTGTTTTATCTGGACGACACGGCTTCGATCCATCGGTCAACCTCGAGGCCAGGTCTTCGCGTTTGTTTCTCTGCTTCAGCTGGTCGAGTTGGATGATCACATGCCTCGGCCTGGCCACCTGGGCCGGAGGAGTACTGGCTTGTCTTGTGCTTGGCATTTGTTTATTAGCTGCGAGTGTTACAGGACTGTTATACTACTCCTAGTAGGTGTCGCTAACAGATCGGAAGCAGAAGCAGAAGCACCGTGAACAAAAGAACAAGACAAGGTGGGAGAAGAGACAAAGATGAACGGGACACCGCGAAGAAGAAAGACCCTGTGGATGCGTCACTCCTGATTCCTGAACCGTCAGAGGTCTCAGAATCAGAGCAGATGCGTGGAACAGTTCTATCGTCTCGTCTGGCCTTCGCTCGTCTCGGCCAGTGCATGCGCTGCAGTGCTGCCTGCTCCGCTGCCCGTGTGCAGAGACCGGGCTCTCTAGCTCCACGAATGATTGATTCCTTTGTTCCCCGGCCCGCTGGAATGCGTACCTTTGGATGCTGGCCCATTTCGTTAGCACGGGCTTGTAATCCGAAAACCCACGGGCCTCTAATCTGCAGCCCACCGCGGGGTGTGGCACCATCACCACTTCCCCACCTTCTGAATCTCCGTTCCATTCCGCTCCGCCGCCGGGCGCTGCAGCATTGCCGCGGGAAAGAATCAGCGGCCTGGTCAGTCAATCACAGTCGACCGGCTCCTGCTCGTTTTCTCATGAACCATGTGACGCGAGGAGTCAGGAGGAGGCGACGAACCACAGCGTCCGGCGGTTGGCCGCTGGAGACGACGACGACGATACTACGTGCTACCATTACCATTTCCTTTTCCCAGCAGCAACACGAGTGCGAGTACCCCGCCCGTGACCTACAAGTACGCCACCAAGTACTCCGACCCGCCTTTTCCATTCATGAGGTCCTCTAACGCGCGCGCGCGTGTGGAGCCATGCATGGAGGACGGACGCCGCAGACGACATTGATTGGCCGGTCGAATCGACGCGCGCCAAAGTGCAGACTGCAGCGCACCGAATTTGAGTGAACGCGCAATTGCCAGTGATCACCGCTTCAGCCTCGGTTTTCCACCCTGATACTAACGTCGAGATGTTTATCCGCCAGATGATCAGTGATCGGCGTGGTTCAGACCGTTCCATCTCGTTGCTTCAGAGCTTGGCAGGAATCGATCTCATTTTCTGTTATTAGCCTGTTACTCGGATCTACAGCACTGAATTGTCCTATTATACTTTCTGTAAAGGAAATTCAGTTTTAACTGAAGTAAAACATCAACGAAAACGGGGGCATCCAGCGCTCTGAACCAGGGGGGCATGAGCCGGTGCTACGCCGCATCGATCAATGCACGCGCAGCGCAATTAGTAACCACGGCTAGGGTCTCGGCTGCGCGCGTGCAAGCCTCTGCGAAGCGACGAGCAGAACCAGACACCACAGGACCTGGAGAGGTAAGCGCACATCTGTGGTCCCGGCTCCGTCGTCAGTCATCGCCAGTCGTCAGAGGGGAGGGAATTCATGGAGATCAACGACGACGAAACACGCAGGTCCGGCCGCGGAATAGTAATAGCCAGCTAGGTGTCCTGTTCGATCTGCTCATCATCACAGACACCCGATGATGATGATGATGATCGCTGGGTGGCCGCTGCGCTGGGTGGGGATCGCGATATGATTGGTCTTATTGCCTGGGTCCCTCCCGGAGAGGCGGAGATTAATCGAGCTGCTGCGTGTGTGTAAGAAACGGGAAAGGTTTGGATCTTGTTTATTAGGGTTTGGTTGGTAGGCCTTCTTCAATTGAATGGTTCCTGTTGCCATCGACCAGTCACGGGCGGTGTAAGCCGGAGGAGGCAGGTGCTGCCTCGATCGTTGAGACGAAGCCATGCGTGCCACTGCTCATCATCGTCTACAAAATTGCTCTGATCTTGATGAATTCTAGGGGCAACCTTCTTTGATGAATACTCCGTATTGACGCTACTAGTATCAGTAGCGTATAGTATCAACAGATGGGGAAAGGATACTGTGTAGACGACGACGAATTGGACTCGACATGCATGCATGTACCTGCTTTCGCTCGTCTTCCCTCTGTATGAATATGAACTGATACCGCAGCGCTGTCGATCTGCGGCCAAGGCGTCCTGTAGCTGTTCCTCGTGACGTCTTAAAAAAGATCTGATAATGTTTCAACTTGTATACATGGTTCCAAATCTCGTAGGCAGCAAAAGTGGTGCATGCCTTGGCCACGAGGAAGGGGAACTGGGGATGGAGACGAACTCGACAGTGTACATGCACCTGATCAACAAACTATTCTAATCTGAACATTGAACAGGCATTCGTCGAACTAACTCCATTTCCAATTATAACTGGAAGGCTATTCCAAAATGATCGATTTAGTCCCTCTTCTCTTTTTTTTTTCATGGCTCAGTTTGAACTAGTAACTTCTTGTCTTAACGTAGTCAATGGATTGATGTGAATTACTGTGTCTGAACAATCTTCGTGCAGAAAATGTTAGTACTAGAGTCATTCGCCATGTGCATAGATATCCACATTTATGCAGTCCAGTTTCTAGACGAACAATGCAGTCACGCCGCCTACCAGAGCTAACAGCAACGCTGCTGATTGAACAGTGACTCTCAGTGATCAGTGAACCGTAGCAAGGGCGGTGGATCCAATCGATGGATGGGTGAATGTAATGGTCGCGGAATGGCGAGCTCGCATGCATGCACTCGTGCCGGGCAACCAAAGCCACGCACAGGCGCCAGGCGTCGTCTTTTTGACCAGTACTGGCAATTAACCCGCGGCGCCTGCAGGGGATGGCCACGTACTGCAGCCAGCCAGCCGGCCGTCCAGGTCCAGGCGCCCCCACCCCTAGCTACTGTAGCTGGTATTTAGATGGATTTTCAGTCATTGGATCAAAGGACAACGGGCCAAATCATATGATACAGTAATGGATGAATTTGATACATGTTATTATAATTTTATAAATTTTAAAATATGTTATTGATGTGTCAAACAGATAAGATCTGTAAGTAAATGACATGTAGATTCAAATGGTATATTTTAAATTTTACAAAATTATAATAAGCATATATCAAACTAATCATGTAAGTAATTCGGTGAACAGTAAAAGCTTTATGAACAGTATATTTGACACTGTTGTTACATTTTTACAGGTGAACACTGTTCTGACACTCATATTTTTATTGTAACATGCTACATTTCTTTGATTTATCTCCTGAAGAGGATTCGGACCCCCCTGAGATTGAGAACGACGCTTCGTCCATGATCGAGCCATCCGTGCTTATGGCGACCGCAATAATGGTCGGCCACGGACTCATGTCACGGCGCGCGCTAGCTGCCTTCGCCTCTGGACGTTCGCGCGTCGCTGTTGCCTTACTGATTTTTTTAGAGAGAGAAAGAGAGAGAGAGAGAGAGAGAGAGAGAGAGAGAGAGAGAGCCCTACGGTTACGTACGTCGCCTCCTCTTCCTGCGTCTTCTAGCTGCGAGTACTTATATGCCGAGGCGAGCTACCCCGCTCCCCGTCTTCCTCCTCTCGCCACAACAACCACCATAGCACCGGATAGATACCTCTCTCGCTCACAAAGCTCAATTGAGCTCTCATTGTTGCCTCCTTTAGTCATTCATCACCAATCGTGCTCACGTTGTCAGGGACCTCAGGGTCAGGTTGGTGGTTTGCATACAGCTCACCGGCGTGTATATGGCGATGAGCGAGGCGAGCTCGGACACCTCCTCCACGACGTCATCGTACGCCTCCTCCCCGTCAACGTCCTCGTCCTCGCGCGCGGCGACCGCGGGAGGCGGCGGGAAGGGCGGCCGCAGCAGCGTAACCAGGAAGCGGCCGCGCGCGCAGGACGCCGCCG
>BCLH01000194.1:7329-57014 GCA_001602315.1 Zoysia pacifica | reverse complement strand
TCGACCCGCTCCTCCCCCGCCGCGCCGGCCGCCAGTGCTGCTGCGCCCGAGCCCGACGTCGACGGCCAACGAACGCATGAAGAGCCGGAGCCGATCAGCCGCGACGAGCAGCGGCCGGCACAGCAGGTGGACGTGGCCGAGCTGGTGTTCGACGAGCTGGCGCCGCTTTGGGTGGAGGACGTGGTGGAATTCGCTCCGTCCGATCATCAATGGACGCCTTACGATGGCCTTGATGCCGTCGGCTTCCAGCCTCTACTGTGGGAGTATTAGTCTTGTAGTACATCGATCTGTACATGGACTAATTTTCTCCTTAACCCCTTTTTTTTGTTGGTGGTTTTTTCTGTTTGTGTGGTTGAAGTTTTTTTTCCTTCTCCTTTTCATTTGATTTTGAGTTCGATTTTCTAGTTGTGTGTGGGTCATGTGAAATGCGAGATCAATGTACAAATGTGAGTTTGATCGATCGATGATGAACATATCGTGATAATATGGATTTTCAATGATGAAAATAATCCTGACAGGCTGAAGATGTAACATTTTGACGTTGGCAATGTCTTGGAGTTCCATTCATGTTACCCATCCATATCAAGCACCACTCATGATTTTCGAGAACGTACGCGTACTATTCATATCTTATAGATTGTGAAAACGATATTACTACCTTTTTAGTCACATCATGATAATCAGGCTTCCTGGTTTGTGTGAACATATACATATATCACCAATTTTCACACTCCCATTTCATCATAACTGAATGGTTTGGAGCGATAGCTATTTGAAACCTATCATGATTTCAGGTACAAGATAACACTCACTTTATCCATTTTTGCAATTGATATTATCCTATATATGATAGCGAGCACCCACAATCATTGAATTTGTTGGTTCATGAACCGTTTTGTTTTACTTCAGTTTCTAGGAAATTTTACTGCTTCCTATTTTCAATCTTCAGAATTTTACCGTGTCTGAAAAACCATGTATATCTACCATATTTTATTATAATGTTCTACTAGCATAAGACCATTATGAAAAGTACCAATTATAAAAACAACCAAAGCTGGAAGTGCAATGGAATCATTGATTCCGGCCAGATCCTGAACTCAGGAAATTAACAATTCTTTCATTAATCCGCACAACTCAGCGATCTGAATGAGATTTGCTGAACGAACATATTGCGCTGAAAAAAAGGATAAAAATATACAGGTGCCGATCTCGACAGGTGTTGGTAGTCAGTAATTCATCGGTGCCACGAATGAGAAGAAAACGGATGCATGCACTCCCTGGAGCTGGAAGCACCATAATGGAGGCGATGTAAACTAGCTGTCCGAATATTTTGGTCGCCTGTACGGGGCGCATCTGACGGCCAGATGGGTGAAGCGGCTTCAATGGCGCTGCTGCTCGCCCAGATCGTGGTCAGGTGGTAGGGTCGCCTCCTGCCTACACGTCGCCGGCGACGGCCGTGGTTGCAGTGAACGCAACGCCGGCGATGATAAATTTCCGACGGCGAAACTGAGTCCTGTCTCATGCATTGCTAGCAGTCCTTTTCGCCGACGGCCAAGGGCCTGTCGATCGACAGAGAAACATCATGCGCGTAGTTACAGTGACGATCGTATCAGTGCATGCAAGCCACACACCTGTCCGAGTGTCCGGCCGAGTTATACCGTTATGGCGATTGAAAACTACTGCATTCGACATCGTTCAGCGACAGTACGTGCATAAGTTTGACGGCGAAATTGCCACCCCTGCACACGTGTAAACTGGCCGTAGATCGCCTCACAATAGGGATGATCACCATGTCGATGCTGTCTGTACATGAGTGCCACTACTGTCAATAATGTGCACCAGCACCAGAATGTTTGTCCGACGCGTCATGTTTTACAATGATTCTTGGAGGATGCCAATGATTCTTGGAGTAGTATATATTTGCATGTTTTGTTGTTTTGTTTCCATTTCTGGATCAATCAAGAACTGTAAGTAAGCTTCAACACGTGTTGTGAGGGAACAGAGTCCCAATCCACCTACAGCGAAGAAGGTGATACTTGAAAGGTTTCCCTTCCCAACTACTGGGAGCAGTGTTTTCCTTTTCTGAAACATGAAAGTCAATGTCAAGTAAATTTAATTGTGTATTTTTGTGAATAGATGCACTATATATTAATTCAATCTTTTGTGAGGTAATAAGTACACACACGTTAATTAAGCACTACTTCCAATGAAGATATTCAGTTCGTGGGATGATAATAATGTTAGCATAGTCTCATGTTCATGCAAGTTATTTGTAACATACACTTATCGCTAATTCATACAAGTTCTATAACGTGGTATGATTCATGACTGAGTCAAAGACAAAGTTGACGCCAAGGAGTATGTCCGGCACGTTCTTATGAGCCGCAATTTCGTTGGGTCATGAAGAATGCCCGATTTAATGTTGACAGGTTTCTTCAAGTCGTTAATTACCATCATACAAATAAAACGATCAGTATTAGCGACCTAAGGAACGTGATAAACAAAGGGGAAAAAGATATCCACTTCTCTTCTCAGTACCCAAATGGCAATTTTTTGAGCTCTGAAGTCTAAGCACATCGCCTTGATTAATCGGAAATGCCTGTTTCTGTTCTGGTGGAAGGTTCGTGTCACACCAACACTTTCAAATATGATTACAAGTAAGTTAAATATACTATATTTTTTTTCTCAAGTACGTGCTCTAACTGTTTCCACATGTTTAAAAAACTGCCAGATATATTTCATTGGCAACGAGACAATAAAATGTGTAGAATTAATAATGCAAGCGGTGTACGGTTTATGTTGAAAGGAGACACCTTGCCGGCTTCCTGACTAAACTAGTATATGGATGTGGACATGCTAGTGGATACACTCCGATTCTATTATTCTCTGATTATCATGCTCAACTTGCATTCATACAGTTGATCGTTACTACCAGTTGTGGAAAGGTTGGCAAGATTTTTTTTTAAAAAAAAAAGGTTTTGTCTTGACCTTTGTGTGTACTCTACTTGTCTTTGATTTGTCCAGACGACGTGCTGGGTTCAGACTTGGCAGCGCAGGGCGTATTCGGAATTGTTTGCAAAAGGCGTCGTCAACTGAGAGACATACTCCGTAGTACTAATACTTCATTTGTTTAGCCTGGAGTTTGCAGGGGCGTAGTACTAATACTGTTAATTAGTGAGCTGGTTTGACTCAACCATGCTAATTATCTCAAATATCATTTAATCCCTGCAGACTACTTGGCATGTCCTGTGTCTCATCATTGACAGGTACTACTTCAGTTATTCTCTTGTAGGGTACTAGCAGTATACTACGACTTTGGAGTTTCTGAATCTCTTGAGAACACGTTCTTGAAGTCGATCCTGAGCTGAAAGCACAATGTCAAAGCCTGTTTGTTCTCCAGTTTTTGTTCCTGCAAGATACATCACCCAAATTTCATTTTTTTTCCCCACGGGGGAAACAATTCGTATTCTAATTAACCATCTATCCTTGGTTTCCATGAGAGCATACTTTCGACCTTATAGATCCTCTTCTTCTTCCAAACAGAGGCCCGGTGTCATTAGCTAGCTAGGCTCGGTTTCTGATTGCTTGCTGATCTGCATCAACTGCTCTTACTAGAACGAAGCAATTATTAAGATCAACACCCTGGTTTCGACACGGAGCAGTGTATGCAAGCAAGCCTGAAGCCACACACCTGTCTGAAATTACAGCATGTCAGCAACGTCGTCGTTCAGCGACATTTCACATGTTTGACAAAAACTGCCATCTGTTTGCACACGTGTAGGCCTGGAACAGATTACTTCAGGGTAACCTAGATTCTGTGTTACATGAGCGCCACTAACTGCATGGTCAATGTGTGCTACCTCCAGTTCTGGCTATCTCAATCCTGGATTGAACAGAACAGCTCAATATTATAGCGGGGGGTATTTTACTATGATTATTCTTTGGGTGGTGACAAGAATACAGAGCTCAATTGTATATTTTTTTGGCTGCAGCTTTGGATAATCCAAGAGCTGTAAGTTATAACACGTGTTGTGAGGAAGTAGAGTCAAAAATCATATATCTATACAGCGAATGAGTTAAGTACTTGCAAGATTTCTTTTTCTTCAGCTTATTATAATTGACCCACATATTTCTTTTTGTTACTAATACATATACAGAAGTTAATTAATCTCAAATAAGACAATTGCAATGCATTGATGCATGTAACACTTTATTTTTTTTGCGTAATACGGTACTCCTATATATAAGTTCGCGTGCATTAATTAAGCAAAACCATATGATGATGTCTATAGTTTGAAAACTGAAAAATTAAACAGGAAGATAGTACTACTACCAGTATTATAGGACAGCCTCATGCCCTCATGCTCGTGCAAGGATCCATATAATACTCAGTAGCTTGTCTCCAAGATGCGAGACAAAATCTCAATCGTATTGTCAATAATCGAAACATTCAAGTGAAAGACATGGTTAAAAAAAACCATTAGTCTAATACGCTTGAACTCGTAGAACATTCTTTCATTATCGACTCGTAGAGCATTCTTTCATCATCATCATTTGCGTATGGCTGGTGACCGAGTCAATAAAAAGTTGGCGCCAAAGGGATGTTGGACAGGTGGTGTTACCAGCCGCACTTTCGTTGGCACACGGGAGAAAGAATGTCAACGTTATATATTGATTTTCTGATTTATATATTGATACCTTCCTTCGGAGGGATTAAATGTCGATGGATGTTGCACCTCCATCGAAAAGAGAATTATTGTACTGTACCTCTATATGCTCTAAATTCGATCTTCGTATTTTTTGCATAAAGAAAAGACTACGATCCAATCAAATTATATTCGGGATTTACCTTCTGAAAGTCCTTTCTCTAGGTAACCGTAATTAATTAAAAATAATTAAGTTGACGTTGAAATGTAGTAGCTGATGCGTGCAGATTTGGGCTACACTACTACTGTATAATGACTTGGTTTCAATCATGCCGTTAATTAGCATGTTCTCCTTGACAAGGATCGTCCCACATTAGTGACCAAAGTAAATTTCATATTAGAGAATGATAAAAATGTCCACATCTCACCCCCAATTGACAATCTCTTAATTTTTGTAATCCGAAAGTCGGAACATCGTGATTGGGTTATGCCTTTTTCGGTTCTGTTGGAAGGTTTGTGTCATGGAAAACACTTTAATACTAATGATTATGCATAGTTTAAACATACTTCTCTGTTGGTTGGTACTAAGTTACAGGATTGGAGTACGTGCTCTAACTGTTTCCACGTGTTTTAAAAATTGTAAGATATTTGATTTCATTAAAAAATGACATGATATTGGCTGGCAACTAGACAAAAACCAGGATGTACAAGTATAAAATGCAAGGTGACGTGTACGGTATTTGTTCAAGAACTTGGTTCTTATTTTTATCTGGTTTAGGTATTTATAATTGCCTTTATTTTTGTACACACAGGTGCGCATTGTTCGTATGACATCTAATTTCTTGCTCAGGCAAAGTCAACCAAAAGAACCCTTCGTGGCAGGTTCGTGAAACCATTTGCTTTGTGTTGATATTGGTGCATTCTACTTGTTCATTTGTGCAAACAACGTGCTGGCACTCAGAGTTGGCAGCCCTGCTGACCGTACTCGAAATTGTTTCAGTACGAAGGAAAATGTTGTCAACTGAGAGACTATATACTCTCTCTGTTTTTAAATGGATATCATCATTAATTTTTAATATCAACTTTGACTATTTGTATTATTTAAATTTTTTTATAAAAATTATATAATTTGTTATAATTTGATTAATCATTAAAATTATTTGAATCATAAGTTAAAATTTTACATATTTAAACTAAATTTTTAATAAGACAAAAAGTCAAAATTAAGTTAAAAAGTTAATGACAACATCAATTTAAAAACAGAGAAAGTTCATTTTTTAGCCTGAAGGTAATAGCACTAATGATATTGGTTAGGGAGCTGCTTTGACCCGTCCATGTTAATTAATATCTAAAAGATCACATTGCGATTGCCAAAACCTTCCGAAACCTAGTCGTATACTCATATGCCCTGTTCCTCACAACTTGTTCTTTTGACTAACTATTCCAATCATTAGGAATGTCAGAGCAAGTACCACGAGCTGACAAAACGAAAAGGTCAACCTCTAATTTTCAGTATGCATAAAACACAGAATAATCATGAACCAGGTTCATTGTTCCTCGAGGGAAACAATAATGCCCCCCGTATTCTAGTTGACTTAGACCTGGATATAAATACCATGCGAAATCTTTTTATAAGCAAAAGTTGACATTCATGATCCAATCATTTTATAAACACAGAAAAATCTTTTTATAAATACCACCTCAGATTACTGGAGTGTACGAATCATTTAAACGGGTCGAATCAGGAATCCATTTCACAAAAGTTGACATTCATGATCCAATCATTTAACTTCAGTATTCAAGAAAAGAAAAAAAAAATCTGCTACTCAGATCATGTGCTTACACAACAGTTCGATTGCTTTCGCACCCTTCTCTCTATTTTCCGGCAAAGAACTAGATCGAATTCATCAACAAGAATAGTCACAGTTGGGCGAACAGCTCCAGAACATTGACATCAAATTGGCTTACTACAGAACATTTTATAACTTTGATAATTGATCCTCAGTTTGCCTTAAAGGCCAAACATCAAGTCCATAGCTTTGGATAACACTGATTTTGCAGGTGAAGCAATGGCCCCAGAAGCACCACGGCTGCTCTCATTGCAGCTGCCGTTTGGCATAGAGTTGCTAGGCAAAGGTGCTAGCCCATTCCTGGTTGCAAAGGCACTAGCGGCAACTGGCTGTGATGGAAATGTGACAGTTGCACTGCCCTGATAGTTCTCGTTGGTGTTCTCATTCAAATATTGGCGCTGCCATGGATCCACTGGCTTCACCCCAATAATGAGAACACTGTTTAACTGCTGACCATGTTTTAGGAGTGCTTTCTGTGCATCATGCCGGCTCTAAAACACGACAAAAAGAATAAAACAAAGTCAGCGATAGATAAATGCATCAATATAAGAGCAGAGGCATTTGTTGATTTATCTGCGTTGATTCACAATCTGTCAAGTGTGCCAAAAAAAAGAACTCATTGCTGGCACCTGGCAGGCAAAGAAGTCATGAACAACATACATAGTGATTTCTAGGTTGGATCAGCTGAGGATTAGCATGTTTCTTCAGAGCACAGAATTAACCAGTAATAATGAGCAGTAGCAGTTTTCCAAATAAGATATTAAGCAGCTAGTTACCTTAGCAGTTAAACTATGACATAGCATCGATAACATTGGATGACTTGATTCTTATTCAGTTATTCTCAAGGAAAGTTACCAGGAAATGTAGAGAACATAAATCGTGTGTTGTCAGTACTCAAATAGTTCAGCTGTTGGCAGTTACCTGATACAAGATATGCATCCAGTTTGCATCCTTTGGACCAGGAACATGTCGCAGGACTATCCCACATTTCTCAAATTCTCGTAATACCATGTTTGTATCACCAGGCGAAAATCTGACAGTAATGGAATGGAAGAAGTTCAAAATGGAATACATTATACATTGCCACCATCCAACATAACCAATTGATGCAACCTCAGAACATGAGAACATGTCTGCTATTAACGTCATGGATTTTCAGAGAACCATGAAAATAAAAGGGGTGGGGGGGGGGGGGGGTGCTATGCCTTGAAGATAGTAATATCTATTCAATGTTTGTTAGACAATTTAGGCCTAGACAAGGACAACCGTCTAGCGTTTAGACGCTGTTTAAATGGGCGTTTAATTCCATTTAGGGAAAAAAGGTATCTGGTTCAAATAAAGTGATCAACCAAAACACATTAGCATGATTTCAGTTCTCGCATCTGTAAACTAAACTACACCTGCAAAAAGAGGTAGTAACAAACATTCAAAATTTCAATCTAGAATCTTCATAACTCTGCAACACATTCTTGATGAGTTTCTCAATCATGTAAACTACAGTACACTAGTTTGAACAAGAAAAACATTTACAAATTTGCTCCAGGGAATGAAGTGTATGTTTCTGGCTAATGAACCTCAACTCCAACTGAAAACAATTGAATTTGATATCTAAAGTTTCTCTGTGCAACTTGTGAATTGGCCAGTCATTGGATAGAAGGTATCTCATGGGCACTGCATCAATGCTTGAAACACCAACGACAAAACCAAACCAAATAGTCCAAGTGATCTCAATTCATCCAGTTGTTGCTAAGAGGGCAGCTAATGTGGAACTGGACATCATATCATGTTGCACCCTTTTCTCATCCTCGTATCTAGATCTACATTGCTTAAGTCAAAATATCTATTAATAGGTGCACCCATTCTTGAAAGTCAGAGGCTCATAGCCACTGCATTTTCAATCTAAACAGGAACTCTCTGGCATCATGCAATGGGTATGAAACTAAGCAACCAGCGTCACAAATTAATTTCGAGTAAGCATGTGAATTGCGAAGTGCTTTATCACCTGGATCTCAATATTCAGCAACATAGAATAATTTGAAACAAATATGTAAGTTGACAACAACATCACCAGCTGGATCTCAACATTCAGCAACACAAATTAATTTAAATAAACATGTAACTTGGCAACTAAATCATTATGGCATTACCTGGATCTCCCAATTTAAAAAGAGACTACAACTTATGACAACATAACCAATTCAGCACGCTAATCCAATTACCAAATCCCTCGGCGCAAAGAAAACATCCATTCCGTCAAATTAGGCAGTGACGAGTACACATACCCGAAAACGGTGACCCACTCTTCCTCATCAACCCGGCCAGCGGTAGGCACCGAGTCCCTGGGCATCTCCGGTCGGGCCACCTCCCTCGGTGGGGGCAGCGTGATCAGCGCCACCTTCTGCTGCTGTTGCGACTGCTGCCCCGACGGCGTCGTCGGAGACTGCTGGTGCATGACGCCATCCATCGGCGATCCCTCCCTCGGCTTCTCCTCTCTCGCCGGCGACCACCACGCCGAAGGGGCGGGCGAGCCATTAGACCGCATCGGGGAGGCAAAGAGCCCCCCGCGCGGGGGCGGAGAAGAAGGGCTCATCGCAGCCTGCGGAGGGGTGGCCGGCTGCGGCGAGGGCGAGAGGTGGGAGAGATCGTCGAGGGAGAGCAGCGGGGGAGGCGGCGGCGGGGTGGATGCCTGGGTCTCGCGCCGGAGGGAGGCGGGGGGCAGGCGCAGCGACGGGGATATGGGGGAGGAGAGGCCGCGGAGGAACGGCGGGTGGTGCCGTCGGTGGTCCGGCCTTGAGGCGCTCATCGTGGCGGCGAGGAGCAGCAACAGCGGAAAGAGAAACCCTAGAGAGAGGAGGGCTCGAGGGGAGCTGGGGAGAGAGTGTACCTTTGTTGGTTTTATGCAACGAAGCGGGGCGCTCGCGAGTGCGACTGTGCGAAGACGACGCATGCGCCACCGACTCATCGCTATCAGGTCTACAAGTCAGTGAGACATTGAATATTCCTGAGCACGGGCCGTAGAATACGCCCGCGTACCAGCTGGCGATGGACCAGGCCCGATCCAAACCCCCAACCTCGGCCTGTCAAATCCTACCGGCCTAGCCCATGAGAAAACAATGGCCCTCAAAATTTAGGAGGCCTTTCGGCCTCGGGTTCGTTCGACGGGCCTACGTACCAGAAAAACATCGTTTCTCCCAAAAAAAAAAAAAAAACGTACCACAAACATCATCGGGAGGCCATAGGAAAAATTCCCTCGAAACAAAATGGAGGTTGCGACGGCAACGGAGGCGTCGGCGCCGGCGGCGAGCGTCGGGGCGACGAGGAGGAACCACCCATTCCCTTGGCTCGACGCGGCGATCTCCGAGCCCTTTTACTTCCTTCACCTAGTGGCCTTCTTCTCCTACTTCGCGGCCCGTAGCGCTGCTTTCTCCGCCGACGATGGCAGCGAGCTCCACGGTCGCCTCCTCCGCAGGGTAACCTCTGGAGACACATGCGTCGCTGATCCTACCATTTTTCTAGTGATTCGGTTGTATTGGCTAATGCGGATCGGTTTTTGTGTGTGCGCTTTTTCAGGAGATCCAGGCGGTGCTTGCGTTCCTCGTTCTCTTCGTAGTCAAGGTGCGATGGTTAACAGCGAATATAATCTCGTCGTAAAGTTATCTTATGAGTAATGTACTAGAATTTATTGAAAATTCTGGAGGGAGTATGTCTTAGTTGCCCTTAAGGAAGATTTATTGGCGTAGGTTAGACTGTAGTATATGAGACTGAGATGTAAATGCAGAATTTCTTTTGATTCGAACGTTGTATGCATTTTCACTATGTTTAAATTCTATGCCAAGCGTCCAAAGATTTTGCACATTTTTGGGTTTCGAATCAGTGAGAGTTGAATTCGATGTTTCAATAATGGAAAAAAAATCGCAACGTTAGATTAAATGCCAGTATGTTTGTTGTATACTTTATTTGGTATATCTGGTCAGACTGCATTATATTAACTATGCAAGGCCAATGCTCAATAGAAGTAATAACACTGTCAGCTGTGATGTGAGACACAATGTCTTGCTATTCTTTGCAGGGTGCTTCCTATCATATTTTAAATATGAAAAAAAATCTTTGCCTGGGCATTGCTGAAATTGAATTGTCTGGCTGTTTTAGGAATGCTGACAGCTGATTGTAAGATAGTTTGGCTTTTTTCAGCGGTTGCACTTATCTCTTAAATGCAGATTATTTTAGTTGCCGTGGAATAAGGAATCATATACGATAGTATAAACCCTGATAATCATTTTTGTTTTCCTAAGTAATCATTTTATCATTCTATGCAGATTGTGAAAGAGGAAACCTGGGAAACGTGCATTGCCGATTCATTGCTTTATGCAAAGGTGTGTTTGATAAGAGATGATAATGTTTTCTTATCTGATGTGCATTGACCCATGGCGAAATAATGAATAACTACTTCTGATTTTCTTTGATAGAATCAGCTTGCAATAGAGCATAAGCATCTTGATTGAGCATTTACCATTGTTAAGTTTCAGAATATGTTTCCTTGATTTTTCATGCATTGCAGGGCTTATTGTTGGCGGTTACTTTGGTTATTGATTACTGGTTGGCCCTCTGCTACTTCCTGGGTTTTCTTGGTATGCTTTCTTCATCCCTTGATAGTTATAGGCTTGCTACAAGTATGTTGGTTATTAACTTATTATTACTCTGACATTAAACATTTGGAGTACTGCATCCTAGTTTTACACACATGAACACAAGAGTTAGATGGTATCATTTGAGATACCCCTGGGCTGCAATGTTCAGGCTAATCTCAACCTCTAAACTGCTTCACCTTTTCTTCCTTTTTCTGATCACTTATGCATATTTTTATTTCATCTGCAGTTATATATGCTGTATCACAACAGCCACCTTATGATGATTTAGGTATGTCTTATGTCTATGTTAGACTTAGTGATGGAAGATATTGCATGAGATGACTTCCTGATCATATATGACTAGAATATTTACATCAATAAATGTATTGTCCTAAGTATTGCATTACTTTGCTTTTATTTATATTTTTATTGTTCCTTTTTATACAATTTTATTTCAATAAATTCTGACTCACATGCTCATTGAGATTAGAACCACGTGAAACTCATTAGATATGATAATGAGCTTTGAAATCAATAAAATATGTTCCGTTGCACAGGTGTGAGTTTCCAAAATGATCGTTAGGCATTGTGGAATATTGTATTTTGTTGTCAGTTTCTTATAGCACCTCTAGTAGAAGGAATCCTGAACTGGTCACCTAATTTGCTATACTAATGCAGCACTGACTTAGGCAGTGATTGCCCCTGCACTGGATGGAACACTACCCCAACTGTCCTATTTTAAGAGTGGACTGACTTTAGCTATTGGCTTCATTTAGTTATAAAATATTATGCTTAAAAATAAATAGAAATGAAACTTGAGTGTTGGTGATAAGAGATATTTGTTCGCAACTAGGGTTCCAGTTTCATAAAGTAAAGGCTAGATTGTTCTGAAATTAAGTGAGCTTAATTGCTTAAGTGGGATTACTTATATTTACATGCCTTGATACGTAAAATAAAGCTTGCAGCTGAATGCAGAGCAAGCATGTGACCAATGCATTTTGTTCCAGCATTTATTTCCCTTTTGTATGTAGGAAAATGAATGGATTTTTACGTGTACCACCCGTTTTGCAGAAGCATTTGTCTGTTTGTTGTTTTCTACCCCAATATCTAATATAGTGTCTTATTTTTCTTGATTGCACGCTTTTTCGTAGGCCATTCAAATCATTTGACACCGTTGCAACTGGAAAGCCTGCTAACTGAAGAGCCTACATCACGATTTTGGCTGGTACTTTGTTCTACATGTTCATTTTCTAGTATCATTGTCTCCCTAGTTTTGCGTGCCAACAAATTCCTGCATAATTTTCCTGTGCAGAATTTGCCTACAGTTTGACAGCAACCAGCCAAATGGCTAGTGCATTGTGCAGCTAAATTGTGAAATACTATTATTGTACTATAATTCTTGTGCCCACAACTGAAATGTAGTTTGTAATTTTGACTGTGTTAATATCAGTATTTTATAACTCCTCTTTTCATATCAGTTAGCATCCAGATTTCTAGATTTTTTTTTCTGAAGAGTTACCTTACAAATTTTTAGCTCGTACAGTGAAGAGGGTGATTTTGATCTCATCAAACTTTCGCATTCATATAGATAACTGGATGTTGCTATTTTTATGTAAACAGGTTGAATTTCGAACTTCATTTTCAGCAACATGTATACAAGCAAGCAGCGTTCTGCCTGAACTCTCTAATATGTAAGAAATTATTCAACTTGTTGATTGTTCCCAATAGATATCTTGTTTATTGAACTCTCTAATATCTTGTGCAACATTTTCAACAAAATATATAATCTGAGAGGCTGAGCAATAGATATTCCGTGTCACTCTTACTTGTAGCCGCATGATTAATGTCTTAAGCACTAATGCTTCCCAATCAATATCTTCAAATTCGTTTAAGTAACTATCAGTATCTTCCTTTTATTTCGAATGGGTATAACTAATGCCGGTTATTAATTTGTTATCAATGAAGATACTCCAACAGGAACATCTCTTTTGGAGTAATTGACCTTGGGCACTTCCCAAATGCTGCAGCAAAGTTTGGGATATCCATGTGGGGTAATTTATTTTGACCTTTTCTTTCAGCTATGTTGTTGCTGTATGGGTTGGAGACCTTTGGCATTTCAGTCTTTTGTGGTCAATTAAGAGTTCACTTGATTGCCCTGAGCATATTCTGAGTTCTTTTCCTTCTAAAAGGTGTTATATTTTGTCTGCTGGATTTTATTGAACAGATCATCTTCCCACTTATATATTGTTTGACAAGACGACTGAAGTTGCTCGGTTCCCTGAAATCACAAGTGAATCAAAAGTATTTGTGCCAAAAGTCACTAAGGTTATTATTTCTATCACCTATTATTCTTATGGTTTATTTCAGTGCTTCACATTTCTTTTCCCATATGGACCAACTTACATAGATTTACATGGCTTTGGAATTTATTGTTTTGATCAACATTTTTTCAGCAATTTTTTAAATATTATTATGCACTTCATAAATTATGTGCATAACTGTAAAGATTTGGTTACTTATTATGATCATAATCATGTAGCACTCAGGATCATATAGTTGTTACTACCTCCATATTCCTTTTGTTGACGTCATTAGCACAAACTGGTGCTCTAATTGAATAGGTAACAGATAACCGTATGCCTGAAATGAAAAAAAGATAGTGAGGAGATAAGCTAATTTGGATGGTGATCATTATTAAACTTTAAAGAAATGAGTGAAAGTGAATTAATGAAACAATGGCCATCCTAAAGAATGGTGTGAAAGGAGACTACCAAATACAGTCTGACATTCTAGTTCACTTTCATTGGAACCGGATCCTCTAAAGCTTGTTATATGGATGAGTGTCGCCGACGGGTGGGCCGGTAGTAGGGCAGGCCCATCTACTGACCCACCCGTCATTGGGGGAAGTCCCTCTAATGAGCGCCAGAGGATTTCATTCCACTTTGTACTCTGACTACACATCCGGGTTTGTTATCTGGCATTATACATCAATCAAAGTGTTGATGAGATAAATGCATTGTGTGATCGAGGCACCAATGATATAATTGGAAACTTCAGTTAGCAATGATGTCTTCCTTAGTGGCCTACATCAAGGAGCGCTGACGTGTTCATACTATGTGATATTGCTTCTGTGAGAGATGTTTATTAGCTTATTTCTTTTCTGCAGAAACTTCTCTGTCAGCACTTCGATCTTGACAGACGTCTGATTGAATACCTATCAAAATGTAAGTCAGCCAAAGATGACTTTCACTGTCTCACCATCTATGGGGGCATCGGTTAATCAAATATATCCTGTCACAGGATCCATCATCTATTCCAGGTTTCTCAAGAGGAGGGGTATGTTTCCTTATTTCCCGCTCGACCAGTTGATTGGACTGGACCAGCAAACGATTCAGGGTATCTTGAGGCTTGTTTCATTCAATGTCTTTGATGTACCCAGTATCTTTTGTGGTGGAAAATATACTTGATCTTACTACCTGTCATTTACTGAACTATCGAATTTACATCTCTGTAAAGACTTTTTGTAATGTTCTGCCAACTATTTTTTTTTATACTGCAGCAGCAGTGAGCAGTCAATTCAGACATCATTAATTTCCACTGAGCCAGTTGTCTCAGAATTTGTTCTGATCACCACTTTTTCCAAGTGTTAGTGGCCTGCACGGTAGACCTTCTGGCTCTCCTCCGTTTCCATTTCATTATCTGCCATGCCTGATTGCTTTTCCTTGTGATTTATGCCTTAAATATAGTTAGTGCTCTTTGATTACCCTAATTTTAAACCCAAAGCACTGCATTTGGCCACCACCATTATCAAGTGGAGGGAAAGTTTGGTTTTGGTGGTATTGTTAAAAAAGGCTGATTGCCAGTAAAAGGAGGGATTGGTGTTGTATTGGAAACGTAGAATATTGCTAAAGCTGGGTTGGTTGGGTGTTCAAAAGGAGGGGACCTTGATAGATAGAATGTAGCAAATCTGGGGAGGCCTTGGATAGGTGATTGGTTTATAATAACACAAAAGGTGTGCATATCCAGGCCATGACACGTAAGACCCAGGTAAGTGGTTGGTAGTGGGGATAGGACAAGCTCTAGCTTTTTAGCTTTGCCCAGCTTTTCATTTTTCTTATGTTCTGCAAGCATGGAGTATCCCTTCTCCTCGCAAAGAGAGAAACATGGAGGATCTCTTTCTGAGTTTTGATATGAGAGAAAGTGTGGTCTTGGCAAGTGCCATGTGGACCAGTATTGAATAGTAGGTTGGCTTGCAGCTGTCAAGCTGGTGATAGCCTCGTCCCTGGTTGTCTACCGTGCATGCTGTATCCGTATTATTGGTAGTGCTAATACGGCATCATTGCGGAGTATACAGGTGGAATGTAATTAATAAGCCTGCATTGTCAATTCGTTTTCTGTTAGATTCGAGCAGAAATGTCTAGTACTTTTCGTCAATAATTCTGGAGAAGATTATAATTATTAGGATCACTCATTGTCATGGGAATTAAATTTCATATTTTGCTGTCTACCTGAATGATCACAGAAACAAAAAGAACAAGTCGGCGAATATTCGGCTTTCATATACTGCCTTGGGCGGGAACATTCAGCCAGTAGGATCATTAGCAGTCCTTTTCTTTCATTTAATATTTTATGAAAATTGCCTAGAGTACAGTTTAAACTCCTTGGAAATCACTTTCATACAGAGGGCTCTATCTACAACAGGGGCTAAGGCACTGCTGAAGATCCTGATGCGTGACTCCATGTCTCCATGGTTCTAGCTGAGCAAGTGACACTGCTTTCTGAAGTTTTAACAGTCAAACACCAAGCCTTAAGTCTGTGTGTCAGTAAAAAATTAAAAGTAGCGAGGAAAGAAAAAGGAAAAAAAAAAGCCTGAGCGTATTTTTACCGAGGCGCGTAGCCGCGGCGCGCAGATATTGTATCTGCATGGCTGATGGGTGTACAGAATGCGGATTACCGCCTTTAATCGGGCTCAAGTTGCGAGGAAAATCCGCTTTCCTTCCGGGTCTTCTGCATCCGCTCAACCCGACCCGATGTATTTTAACCGTCCTTCGCCTCGTGTCCTTCAAAAATCCAAGGCAAAAGAAATCTGCCGCCCCGACCAGTTGCAGTCCCCCAATCTCGAGGAACATTCCTTGGCCTTCGTTTCGTTAGCTCTCCCCCCATGAACTGTTTCTTTGTTAGAGTTTCCAAATATTGTAACTATAAAATACTACTCCTACAAAGTCGTGAGCAGTTTTATTTTTCATGTAAGTATATATGCTAAAATACTAGTATCTGAAATTTAGTCTTTCAAGACAGAGTAGAGAATTCAGCTGAGTGCAGAGGACAATCAGGGGGGCAGCTTGATCGTGGCAGGGAACAATATGATATTGTTGAACTCACGAAATTATATGGGGAATTATCCCTGGTTTCGATGCGTTTAGGTGATCGAGAGCTCACGCTTTGAGTCAGGGGGGGAAGGAGGAATGTCTTGAGTATATTGAAAGGCGCAGAGCTGAAAGAAAAAGGGAAAGAGATTGATTCCTTTAAGCACTGCTGCTAATTTATATTTTGCTCACTCTCCTCTCCTCTCTCAGCATGACAGAAAAAAAAAAGGGAAAAAGATGCAGCTTGTATTCTACCGGTAGAAAAACAAAGAGAAAAGCTTCGATCGAATCTCCTAAAGCACGTGCAGAAAGCTCTCAACTATTTGTTAATCGTAATCTAGTTCGATTCATGTTTTTGGTAATTTGCAGTGAGTTCTAAGCAAGCATTTTCACGCAATTTCAAGACGAAAGAGGCTTGACAGTGAACCTAGCTTGTGTATATGTTTAACTAAAAACATACTACTAAAGTACCTCTGTAGGATAGCTGAAATTTGTCTGTAGAATTTACAGCGTTAGTGCTTGATTCATGTATAGTACACGGATTTCACAAAGATAATCCTACTAGCAGAATGATATTATTGTTTCATGTGAAATTTATGCATTCCAAACTAACCTCTGAGAAGGATAGCTGAAACTTGGTAAGTGGAATTTTACAGCGTATGATAAATGCTTTATTCTATAAAGTACATGGATTTCACAAAGATCATTCTACTAGCAGAAATTGTACTAATATTGTTTCATGTGAAATTTCTGCATTCTAAACTACACTTGTACCTTTCAGATCTGGAGTTGGTCCCAGACGAAAAAAAAAGGTAGGAGAGAAGTTTCTGAATTCCGGAGCCTGACGAGCGAATTAAAGGGAATTGGAATGCAGGTAAGCGGTGTTGCTTTCGGCGAGTACGACCGCTAAGAAAATTGTGAGCCCCAGATGGCAGCGGTTGCTGGAGGCAGCACGGAACCATCCTTTTCCAAAAACTAATATGGCCAACGGCGGCACCGATTCGCGTATTGTTTAAAGCCGGCGAGATCGGAGCAGGAGCAGCTCGCTTTGCTCGTAGAGTCGTAGTGGTACCACCGCCAGAGCTGCCAGGGCGCGATTCCAGAAGCCGGCGCTGGCTTGTTAATCCTTCTTGTGCTTGCCGCTGTCCGTGTGGTAGAGGAAAGCGGCACCGGTGCTCCGGCCATGGCTTCTCGCCCCCTCCGCCCTTGACTCCATGCCATTCTTCTACTCCTTCCGACGCACATGCGCCCCTCCCCCCGCGCGCTCAACTTGATCACCACGTAGCCAATGCTTGCATGCCACAGCACAACACACAGCTGCTAGCATAGCTAGACGTACAAGAACACAAGTGCAAGCTACTGCAGTGCCATAGGTCCATAGCTCTAGAGCCGAGACGTTGGTCGGTGAACTAGGAAGGAAGTTAGTTTGGACGGTTGGTGTCTGAGCACGGACGAGGCGACCGCTCGGCCAGACCGGAGAGAGCTTTGAACCTTAGTATGGTGACGGCGAAGGAGGCGGCGGCGATGGACGCGAGCAAGTACGTGAGGTACACGCCGGAGCAGGTGGAGGCGCTGGAGCGGCTCTACTACGAGTGCCCCAAGCCGAGCTCGCTGCGCCGCCAGCAGCTCGTCCGCGACTGCCCCGTCCTCGCCAACGTCGACCCCAAGCAGATCAAAGTCTGGTTTCAGAACCGCAGGTGACCAGCAAGCAGACGCAAGCTCAATCCATCGGTTATATCGATCCAAATTCAGTTGGTGTGATGCCGTTCGTTCATGTAGGTGCCGGGAGAAGCAGCGGAAGGAGTCGTCGCGGCTGCAGGCACTGAACCGGAAGCTGACGGCCATGAACAAGCTGCTCATGGAGGAGAACGACCGCCTGCAGAAGCAGGTCTCGCAGCTCGTCTACGAGAACGGATACTACCGCCAGCAGACGCAGAGCGTACGCGCGTGTCTCCTCATACTCCTCCTCCCACTGCAAAATCAACACTCTGTTAATCCGCTGGCTAATTCCTCTGCCGTCGGCGAATGTTCCAGGCGGGACTAGCGACGACGGACACGAGCTGCGAGTCGGTGGTCACCAGTGGCCAGCAGAACGTGGCCGCTGCAGCTGCTGCTGCGGCGGCGGCGCCACAGGCTCAGCCGCGCGACGCGAGCCCTGCTGGGTACGCTTTCCTGTCTTGTCGCACCAATTAACCTCTTCGTCTTTTTCTTTTGCGTTTGCCATACTTTGGCTTTGCTAACTAGTTATGTAACTGCGGCTTGGATGGCCCGTTGCTTTGCAGATTGATGTCCATCGCCGAGCAGACATTAACGGAGTTTCTGTCCAAGGCCACCGGAACCGCCGTTGAGTGGGTTCAGATGCCTGGGATGAAGGTTATTTTCCTCTGAATTATTTTCTGTTTCATCTGAAAATTGAATTTCTTGTATGGTTTGTTAAATATATTTTTCGTTTCGATGACCAACCTGCAGCCTGGTCCGGATTCCATTGGAATCATTGCCATCTCGCATGGCTGCGCTGGTGTAGCTGCGCGGGCTTGTGGACTCGTGGGCATGGAGCCTGCGAAGGTAAGCTTCTTTTCAGTTTCACTTCACCTGCCAATTTAAACTTTGAAAACTCAACAGTATACATGCCTGACTTGTATCGATTCAGGTTGCTGAAATCCTCAAGGACCGGCCACTGTGGCTGCGTGATTGCAGGTCCATGGAAGTGGTGAATGTGTTGCCAGCAGGCAACAGTGGCACAATCGAGCTGCTCTACATGCAGGTACGAATTGCTTCTTCAAAATGATGAACTGAAACTTAGATTCTCTGAGCTTACTTTATTTCCTTTTTTTGCATCTTTAGCTCTATGCTCCGACGACACTGGCACCAGCTCGTGACTTCTGGTTGCTGCGGTACACCTCCATTCTTGATGATGGAAGTCTAGTCGTGAGTTTCAGAGCACTGAATCTTTTTCTGTTGTTATCTATAAATATGCAATTGGTATGCACATGTTTATATAGGCATATGAAGTTACTTGACTAGTTTCACTTCAAAGGTATGTGAAAGATCACTCAGCAGCAAGCAAGGTGGCCCAACCATGCCGCTTGTCCAGCCCTTTATCAGGGGTGAGATGCTTCCTAGTGGGTTCTTGATCCGGCCCAGCGATGGCGGGGGCAGTGTCATACACATCGTTGATCATATGGACTTGGAGGTAACTCGATTAAAAAATTGGTAATACTTCTCTGTACTTTGATTCATTTTAGTTGAAGAAATCACAGCTTCTTATGTGATCACAGCCTTGGAGCGTGCCTGAAGTCGTGCGGCCACTGTATGAATCTTCTGCCATGGTTGCCCAGAAGATGTCCATGGCGGTACGGCAGCATGAACTACAGTCATCACTCTTTATTTTTGTACATAACATGTCTAGTTATTTGAACTGAGTCAATTCTGCAAATCCAGGCTTTGCGCTATCTGAGGCAGGTTGCAAATGAAGATACCCAGTCTGTAATAACCGGGTGGGGAAGGCAACCTACTGCTTTGCGGGCTCTAAGCCAAAAGCTGACCAGGTTGGCTTTTTGAACAGCACATATAGATTGTTCATGGTTATTGTCATGAACCTTCTTCAGCAAAAGTAGTATTTTTTTGGAATTTTAGATGTTGTAATGAAGCTATCAACGGGCTTGCTGATGATGGATGGTCTGTGATCGAGAGTGATGGGGTGGACGATGTTTGTATCTCTGTTAACTCATCCCCAACTAAAGTGATCAATTGCAATGCAACTTTCAACAATGGACTACCCATAGTCAGTAGCAGTGTTCTTTGTGCAAAGGCATCGATGCTACTGCAGGTATATTTCACCTCGTAATTACAATATCTTTTCCTCAAGCACAGTACAATTTTAACATCATTTTTCACATCAACTCTGCTACTGTCTATTAGGATGTTTCTCCAGCATCGCTCCTGCGGTTTATGAGGGAACAGCGGTCACAGTGGGCTGACAGCAGTTTGGATGCATTCTTTGCTTCGGCAATGAAACCAAATTTCTGTAATTTGCCGATGTCCCGCCTCGGAGGATTTAGTGGTCAGGTCATACTTCCTCTAGCCCACATGTTTGACCCTGAAGAAGTAAGCTCCTATCCTACATCGATTATAGTTCCATACAATGCAAAAACATTCGTGTTCTGACTGTTTTGATTGCTCTATTCCTTATTTCAGTTCCTCGAGGTCATAAAATTAGGAAATGCGAGTAATTATCAAGATGCACTCATGCATCGCGATTTGTTTCTGCTACAGGTAATTTTTAATTCCACTTTTACACCTTTGTAATTGACACTAATTTGACCCTTAAACAAGATAGTCTGAGCATGCAAATTGATCATTAGTCTGAGACATACAAATTGATTATGTTGTAGAATTTAATTTTCAAAAGTTCCTAATGTTCCTCAGTAAAAGCTGTGCTCTTTACTGAATTGGCAGATGTACAATGGGGTGGATGAGAACACTTCAGGCACTTGTTCAGAGCTCATCTTTGCGCCTATAGATGCATCGTTCAGTGATGATTCCCCTCTGCTGCCTTCTGGTTTCCGCATCATTCCGATCGACTCACCACTTGTAAGTATACCTCACATAGATAGGTGGTCGCTTTTCAACTCGAGCAACCAACAAATTTTACTTTAACTCTTTTACCCTCCATATACATGCCAGGACTCATCTAGTCCCAATTGCACTTTGGACCTTGCCTCGACCCTTGAAGTTGGAACCCCCCGAATCAGGGTGACTGGCAACTGCCCCGCGAACTCTTCCTGTGCCAGTTCCAAATCTGTGATGACGATCGCGTTTCAGTTTGCATTCGAGAGGCACCTGCAGGATAGTGTCGCAACCATGGCGAGGCAGTATGTCCGCAGCATCATCCAATCCGTTCAGAGGATAGCACTGGCTCTCTCATCATCACGCCCCGTTCCTCAGTGCGGCGTCAGTCATACGCCTGCCATCAGTCCGGAGGCTGCCACACTGTCCATATGGATTTGCCAGAGTTACAGGTTTGTGGTTTGTAGTAACTCTGCTGCGTAGACTAGATTATACCAGTGCATAAATTCCCATACTGTATCTTTACTGAGCTTCTTCCCTTGTGCAGATTTCATTTTGGTGCTGAACTCATCAAATCCGCAGACTCCGGCAGCTGTGAACCGAGCCTTAAAGCCCTTTGGCATCATGCCAGCGCTATACTCTGCTGCTCTTTGAAGGTTTGCCCCAGTTCCAGTCTGAAAAATGCTTTGATGTTGCAGGTTGTGCTAGATTTGAGAACTCGAAACTGTTCCGGAAAACAATTTTCAGGATATCAGAGAACACTCAAAATCACGCTTTTGGAGTGTAACATTAAACAATTTCAGAGCTTCTTTCTCCGCACGCCGTTACTCACTGTCCTTACCTGATTGGGCAACATTTCGATGCAGGCAATGCCGGTGTTCAGCTTTGCAAACCAATCCGGCCTCGACATGCTTGAGACGACTCTGGTATCACTGCAAGACATCACCCTGGAGAAGGTCTTCGACGACCAAGGCGGGAAGAACCTGTGCACGGAGCTCCCTACCATCATGGAACAGGTACATGGATGTTTCTTCAGTTCTTACCCCTGAAATCTGAAACCCCATCCTTTTTTCTTCTCCACTGTAAAAGTAAAAGAGGACCTTGTTTCTGAACTCTGGTGCCGTGCTGTGCGATGGACACAGGGATTCGCCTGCCTTCCTGGCGGGCTGTGCGTGTCAAGCCTGGGCAGGCCGGTGTCGTACGAGAAGGCGCTCGCGTGGAAGGTGCTCGACGACGTGAACTGCGCACGCTGCATATGCTTCATGTTTGTCAACTGGTCTTTTGTCTAAATACTGTTAAGTTCCGTAATCAAGAGAAGACTTGTACGCTATCCACATTGTTGCCTTGGGGGAACCAATGTAAAATGGTTGAAGAACAAGACTAGTATTTTGTTGGCTTTGTTTCTGCGGTCATGGTTTTGATACTTTAAGCTTTTGTTTTACTTCTCCCTTTGTTTGGACCACGGAAGTGGATCGATCACAAAAGGATCTGAAACATCAGAACTCTGCAACAAGAGAACGGATGGTTTAGATGGTGAAATCGCTGGAGCACAGGTCAGAGGCGTGAAATTCAGAAACGGATGGCTTCATTGATGGATGGGTTCCGGCCTGTCCCCCAATTTGTCGATGAAGTTCAGGAGACGCAACTAGCCTTCCCCCGGTGGCAATCAAAAATAATATTTTCTTATTAGATACTCTCTTCGCTTTTAAATTGATGTTGCCGTTGATTTTTAATATCAACTTTAATAATTTGTTTTATTCAAATTTTTTTGATAAATATCATATACTCTTTTCGTCTCAAAATAAGTGTTTTTTTAATATTCAAACATCTCTCTTTGACTATTTGTCTTATTTTAAAAAAAATAAAAAATATTTATTTTATTGTGAAATGTTCATTATTAGAAGTACTTTAAGCTTAACTTATTTATTTTTATATTTTTGTAATTTTTTTGAATAAAATGAATGGTCAAACGTCAATTTTAAAAAGTCAAAAACGTCATTTATTTTGGAACGGAGAGAGCATTTTGTTATGATTATGATTTGATTATTAGAGTTATTTAAATCACAACTTAAAACTTTACACATTTGAATTAATATTTTGTATAAGACGAATTGTAAAAGTTAATATTAATCAATTTAAAAATGAAAAAATGAAGAAAGTAACATTTTTTTAAGATATAGCTTGCTCTGCCTATATTCATTTTCGTTTCTTTCAGTTGGCAGCTACGTACTTGCTAGGATGGTGAGCTCAGATTGTGGATTATGACGTAGACGAAGGTGGAAGGAAGGGGTGCCTGTATCTGTTCAGCTAGGCTGCAATCGTTGCTACCGGGCTCGGGCACTGCCGACCTCGCCGCTCATGACCCTGCGGCCCGCGGTCTATCTATCTGGGCTTTAGTGGGCTGTCCGATTTTGGTGTGTCGGCCTGCGTGTACAAAATCAATACCCACGTGCCAAAATGGCCATGCCGATGGAACCAGTACAGACTAAAGAGTTACAGGTTCAAAATGTTCGATCGATTCGCTGGTGCGGTAGAAGGAATTTAAATGTGAGAGTCAAATAAAATAACACGGATTATTTGTTCGAGCACTGTCTGAACTGACTGAAGATGGCACACATACTGACACACGAAGGTTATTACTTCAATCATAAACTCAAACCATAAACTAACCAGTTGCACGAAACATCACAAACGAACGCGTGGCCAACCGCGTCGAAGGCTGGAAACGTTCGTTCCACGCCCGGCAGGCGCGCCCGGGGTTATCACATGAGCGAGCATCGATCGATCTTCCTGAACTAGCTGCATCATCTGCACCGGTCCCCGGCACGTCCCTTCGCCCCTTCGGCCAGGAACCACGGGTCGCAGCTGGCTGACCTGGCGAGCGCCACCGCCTTGGAGGCTGGCTCGCCGCCCCGGCGCTCCTGACACGACGCCGCCCTCCGGTCGAAGCTCCGGCGCGCGATGCGGCGCATGGAGCCGGCGAGGGACAGCGTGGGGTTCAGCCGCGTGGTCGCGTTGAAGTCCCTGCAATCCGCCTCGTGGGAGACCAGCGCGGCCGCCACGTCGCCGGCCGGGTCGCGCCGCACGGTCTCTTTCACCGCCTCCGCGCACAGCCCGCACAGCCAGTCGCCGCAGAAGGTCGCGCGGACGCCGCGGATGTACGCCGCCGTGCAGTCCTCCGCCACGCCGCAGCACGCGCACCGGACGGTCTCGACTGCTAGTGCTACCAGCTGCTCGGAGGAAGCGGCCGCCGCCTTACTGCTTGCGGCGTCGGGCTGTGGTGGGTTAGTGCTCGTGCTTCGGATGACGAGTTTCTCCAGCTTCTGTGAAATTTCTGAGCAGGCTCGTCGCAGATCTTGGCAGTCCATCTGAAATACAAATAATTAAGCGACCCCTCCGTTTATTAAACTGACTGTTCCCGTTATGATCTCACTCTGTTTTAACTTCTGAGAGAGCTAGTTAGGGTAGCGGGTTGTACCTCTGGAGATTGCTCGCTAGTTTTGGCTTGGGCAATGGTGGCTTCCTGTTGCATCGATCTCTTTCCTTTTCTAGGATGGTACAGCAATGTATGGTTCCAACTTCCAACAATGATGCAATCCTATGCCCTATTTATAGGCTTAATTAAATCACTGTGTATATGCACACAAGTGCCGAGAGAAAGGGCGTGCAAGCTGATTTGAATGGGCCTTTTTTGCAACTTGAACAGGAGAATGGTGACAGTTGCAGCTCAAAAAGTTCGCAAAGGAGCGTGCATGCAGGAGGGTCGTAGCAAGCTTCTGCCTTCTAATGCAGGCAGGGCAACATGTTTTGTGAAAGAGAAGCTTGCGATGATAGAGCTAGCTAGGCAAGCGAGGCCGGCCTCCCCGCTACAGGCAAGTTTGTGAGTGTTGGCGCTGTCGTCCAACACCCCAACTGGCGCCGCAAAAGTTTGTAGGATCAGAAAGGGATGCTTTTCTGGAAGGTGTTCATGCATCTCATATGCTAGTGTGTCATGAGCAATCATGTACGAGCAGTATCATGCAAGAAGAAACTAAAACAAGAAAAAGGTAGCTGATGTAAGGATACCTTATTTTGTATTCTATTTTAAATGTTCACACGATGATGTCTATTACTCCTATATTGCTGAAACTAATGATGAAAAAATCATGTCTGAAACTGATACAAAATCATACGCTATGCGTATCCACCTTGTATCCATACAAGAAATCAGAAGCCACAACGGTGCTGAAACGATCCAAACGCTGAGGCTTAACCTCACAGAGCAGTAATCAACCCCATGGGTGAGTATGGGTTTCTAGCTTCATGTCTTCTTCAAGCTTCTCATCTTCAAATACAGATTTATTAATTTGTTACTCCCTCCGTTATTAAATTGATGTCGTCGTTAACTTATTTTCAACTTTGATCATTCGTTTTATTAAAAAAAATTATTCGAATGTGTATAATATTAAGTTGTGATTCAAATAATTCTAATAATAAATCAAATTATATTAAAAATATAAAAATTTATTTTTTTAAAAAAAAATTATTAAAATTAAATTTAAAAATCAACAGTGATATCAATTAAAGAACAGAGAGAACATGTATATCTAGTAACTGTGTCTATGAACCAAACAGCTAACTAAATAATGGTATGTTTGTTTTGACTTCCCGACTAATTTCGATTTGGAAAGCGCCCAAACAAACATATATGCATGCATGCACTGACTCTCGCAATCTATCGACACCAATGCAACAACCGTCCGAGCAAATAAATGAAGTGCTCTAAAAGGCCAAGGTGAGAGCTACAGGAAAGCACGATGCCCCTCGTGGAAGCTACGGTTTAGGGTTCTAAAGGGAAATCGCCGGAGAAGGCAAGTGACTTGAAGTAGGGCAGCTCCATAACGATAAAGCAATGTCAGGCGTGCTATGACACGTGCACTTCGATCGCCTATAGTGTATTGGTACCAAAGCTTGCCAAATCCTCAGAGCAAGTGAGCACCAGAGACCATGCTGCATTGCCGTGATCCCCGTGAAAAGCTAGCTGATTACTCCCTCCGTTTCAAAATATAAGTATTTTTAAATTTAATCAAAGTCAAATTTTTATAACTTTGAACACTAATAACATATAATTAATAATTTTTATCATATAAAAATTATATTTTTTAGATTCATCATTAAATAAACTTTCATAAAAATTATATTTTTATCTAAAAAATTATATAATTTTTTAAATATTATTGATAAAAGATAATAAAAAATTGATTTTATTCAAACCTATAAATGCTTATATTTTGGAACGGATGTAAGTACTGCTCATCGTCGGCATATGCATGCACTTTGTTTTTCTAAATTTTTTTTGTAATTAATTGTAGACAAAGTATTAAAAAACACATATAACATTTGTAGTGTATAACTATACCTGTTTTCTGTAAACGCTCAAGGCGCTGGCCGTTTGGATGCTTAGAATCGAATTTATTTTAAGAATTATAATTTAGACATGGTCGTATATAAAATATATTTGTATATTTATTTGTTAAGCATACAAGAAATATATTTATTTGTTATATTTTTATTGTAGAGAAGTGAGTTAAAAATTGTGTTATAAATTAAAAAATAGAATTATAACATAATAATCTATAGAATCTATTTGTAAGCTCGGAAAAGTTATAAAATGTCAAATTCTAAGTTAAATCATCTAACTCATCATGTAAATTTCAATTCGTTCAAAATAAAAAGATCTAAACGACCCCCTTAAGTTACTTGACATATCATGAAATCAAGTGACAGCCGGCTGGTTAATCCTACTCTTCTGCACACATTCTGGATAATCATGATGCAACCCCGCCCTGTAGGTTGAAAGCTAAACTACAAAAGCGTAAATCAAAAGTATATGTACATTCTGATAGCCTAATTGCAGCTGCAAGTGTGCAAGTTAAACAAGTTGGTACTGTAGTATTACTTTGGTAAGGATCCGAACGGATCGGACTGTTATGCGGAAGGTAGGATTAGCTTGAGAGATATACCGACGCATGCAAACAGCCCACGAGGCTCAATACAGACTGTCGAATTGCGCATTAATTATCTTTTCACATGGTATAGTTCATAAGTTATCGGCTCGAATGATAAATGTTGAGAATTATAGCCAGCACATTGAAAGAGTTGTAAGATTTTTTATGCTTGTACTATTAAGGATAAACAATTATTGTATACGAGGAATATGGAGAAAGAAATACAAAAGACATCCCCATGTCCGGGCCGGCCCTCGTACGGGGCTTCTGGGCCGTTTATTTTCACACTACCGCCGAGCCTGTTTGAGGCGAGGCAGGAATCCCATTTCCACCAAACAACCAATGAACGCACGCATCGCTCCCATTCTTCGTGGTCGCAGGAATTTTTTTTTTTCGGGTGAGAGACATGACCAAGAGATAGAGGCTTAAATAATACTCGATTTTGCAAACATAAAAATTCAATGACATTTAAAGATATACTAAGATCAGTTTCATCATACATGTAGAATAATTAATTGATGTCATTCGTTAACTTTTAAATTAACTTTAACTATTTATTTTATTCAAAATTTTTTGATAACTTTTATATATTTTGATATAATTTAATTTATAATTAAAGCTATTTGAATCACAACTTAAAATTTTACATATTTGAGCAAATTTTTTAATAAAACAAATAGTTATAGTTGAATTTAAAAGTCAACGGCGATATTAATTAAAAAAAAGAGAGAGTATCATACTCCTATATTCTTTGAAATAATAATAATACACTTAGCAGAAAAGAAAAAGGAATAAATGACCATCTGCAAGTAAAAGTTTCCTTCAGTCGGTCTTCCAGTCACTGGGTTCATATTCATGGGCTAGATTGGCAAGCGACCCTCCCGTCCGAACTGGCTCGGCCCATTACAAAATCAATACTCCTGTCTGTCATCATCGTTTTCCTCGGTCGGCATCATACCGTCACCGTCGGCCGACGATGAATCACAGACCACGTTATAAAGGCGAGTAGCGCCGCAAGTTGATGGAGCTCGCAATGATGAGCCCAGATCCAATGATGAGCCCCGACTCCCAGTGGCCGGCGGCAGCCGGTTCAGCGGCGAGCGAGTCCAGTCCAGGTGCAGAGAAAAAGCGCGGCGCCTCTCGATGTGGCATCCTAGTCCGGCAGCAGCCCCAAACTTCCCGTGACCTTCTCTCCCGATCCCTTTACTTGCACCGCCTAGTCATCTGGCTAGTGGTGCTCATGAAGCGGCGGAAGAAGCTTGTGGATCTCGCGGCGTGGGGCGGTGCTGTATGGACACAGGAACAGCGCCCGTGATTTGGAGAAGATCTTCCCCCTTTTCTCCCTGGGTTGGTTTTTAACCGCGCATTAGTTTGATTCATTTTTAACCAGCTGCATTAATCTTTTGTTCGATCCATATATACTAATTTTTTTAGAGAAATGTATTTTTCATTGTTTTTGTTTTTACTTACTTTTTTTCGCCAGTTATTCTAGTTAACATGGAAAGAAAAATAATGTACTCCCTCTATTTCAAAATATAAACAATTTTAGGTTTAATTAAAATAAAAAATTTTAAATTTATCACACCACTAATAATATATAATTAATATTGTTTTATAATATAAACATTATATATATTTTAATTTATCATTAAATAAACTTTTATAAAAATTATCTTTTTTATATTAAAAATTATGTAAATTTCTAGATATTATTAGTAGAAATTAAAATATTTTGACCTTTTTCAAAAACCTAAAAATGCTTATATTATATTTTGAAACGAAGGCATGGACAGGAAAATTCCATAGACGTCGGTCACGGCCTCACGGGCATGAGACGTTACTGAGAGATCGACATGCAGGCAGCCGTTTCCGCTGCTTGGTTAGTTCAATTGTGCCGCCGATGTGGAGAGATCTAGGGCTTTCACGCGCCCTCCATCGATCACTTCACGGGCTAACGAGGCACCTGCTCCACTAATCTACACTTTTCCTTGCTCCGGCGAGGCGCGTATACTTACGCAGCACTCGACACAGTATATATAGATCGTCTGCACCCTGCTTTAATTCCTATCCAAGCAAGGCATCAACGGTTACTTATTAAGAAGCGTTAGCAATTCGATAAGATCGATCTCATTAGCAAGCAGCGCGTCTAGCTAGCTTTTCAATTCTCAGTGTTGTTCTCTGTGTTGTGTTGATCTAGGCAAGAGATTGATCAGATAGTCTTGTAAGTGCTCTTTGATTTCCTTGCGTGATCCAGATCGACCGTCGATGGCGCCGAACGGAGACGCGGCGGTGGTGGCGGCCGCACCGACGACGCCGGCGCCGGCGCCTGCACGGCCTAAGCAACAAGGGCCGAAACGGCACAAACCGAGGAGGATCTCTATGGAGGGGCTCCAGCGCGCGATGTCGGACCTGGCGCTGGAGCTGGCGCTGGACCGGAAGCAGTCCTCGGCAGGCGACGCCGGAGCCAAGCAGCAGCAGCTGCCGGCGGTGGCGGAGCAGCAGCAGCAGCAGGTGGAGACCGCGCGGTGCGAGTGCTGCGGCATGCAGGAGGAGTGCACGCCCGCGTACGTGCGCCGCGTCCGCGACCGGTACTGCGGGAGCTGGGTGTGCGGGCTGTGCGCTGCGGCGGTGAACGGCGAGGCGGAGACGCGGCACGGGGGGCGCACGGAGGACGCGCTCGCCGCGCACATGGCCGTGTGCGGGAGGTTCAACCGCGTCGCACGCGCCAACCCCGTGCTCATGCAGACGGAGGCCATGCGGGAGATCCTCAGGAAGAGGTCCAGGTCCAATAGTCCCAGGGAGCACGGCCCGGTCGCCCTGGCCAGGAGTACCAGCTGCATCCCCGCCATCACCAAGAACTAAAACTGATCGTCGGGCTTCGATCTTCTCTTTGATGGACATGGACAACACCTGGGGATCGAGGAGTATCAAGTTCTGTTTCACCTTCATTAACTAGCTAGCTCGGCATCGTGGGCGATCATGGATATGAGCATGTATCTGTCAGCTGTTTAGTAGTAAAGTTTGTAGTAAAACTTCTGGAGTTCATTAGTTCTCTTGTATAGATCATCCCGACATTTTTTTCGTAGTTTTGCACTACGTTATGTTGTATCATTTACACGGAAATTATATTGATAAAAGAAAATTGTGAATAGTTCTTTCATCTCGATACGTTTCGTCCAAAGGCAGAATTCAAAGAGAGAATTGCCCATTCGTTTTGGTGGGCCGACACACTCTGGCCTAGACGACTTTCTACGGGCCGCATCGGAGGCAGCTGAGGAAGCGAGGAGTGAGGAAGACATGCGATTTGGGCTGGAAACGACAGATGCGGGCCTTCACAAGAACCATGATGCGGCGTCCACTCACCTGAATGAAAATCCAGAACCCCATGAAGAAACCAGTCGCCAAGTGTTGGTGCAGCTGTGCAGGTAAAAGGACCCTGTCCCAGCTCGAACCTGCAAAGTGGCGTGCACTACCAGAGCACGATGGCTACGGTTTGGTGAATCGGCATTACCCGAGCTGCACGTTAACGATATTCTTTTATGGTCAGTAGATCACAGATGATGGAGTATCTGCTTTCGTCGACGTACATATGGCGATCAAGTATAGTGAAGTTGCCTGTCTGCGTGGGTAGGTAGTGCGTGCCGCGTGCGCTTTCCATTGCGATTTCGAGAAGAACAAAGAACATTGTGCGTGCGCCATGCGTGAGCGCACTACTTGAACTGGATGGATGGATTATTCAACGACTTGACCGGAAAAGAGTGGCAGGCGGAGAGCAAATTGAAACAGAGAGAGTGGCAATAAGTCAACGTTAGCGCCTTTTAAGTAGGAGTAGTAATGCTTGGAGTACATTAACATTATATTATCACCAAGCTTTTTGGATATATTCAGAGATTATCTGGTTCACTAACTGTTGACCCTTTGTGTGTGTGGTGATATGTAGTAGATTGAATAAAAAAACATGTAAATGTGCGGATCCACTTTTCACTGACGCGCGCAAGTGCTTCTCCCAAAATCTTTAACACCAGGTGAAACGACAGAGATAAATTAAATTAAATTATCTGGCTTTCATCAATAAGAAATGAAATGCCATTGTTTTCCAGCCCGCATGCATGCGGGCAAAAACTAAACACACCGTACTTTGTTATCTTGTGCGCGCTGTCGGATGGTGTTCGGTGACACGGCTGCATGCAGAGGCTCCTGTTCCGTCCCTAGTTTACAAGCCTCGTCTGCATTCTGCTGCGTTTGCCTGTAAACATGCACACTGCTAGACCACTGATCCACGGGCTTAATCCAAGAATGGCCTTCGGCTACACGTCTTCCAAAGTGTGCATCTTGGAACAACTGATGCATCGTCTTGTAGTACTAGGAGTACTATAGTCAAGATTTATGTGCGCAAATTAAGGATCGGATAAGTATAAAATAGGTTAACTTTGACACTTGGACAGAGGGAGCATAAAGGGTGGCCTTCGAGCTCTTGGATCCTGCGGATAGAGGACGCTCCATCGGAAGACTGGAGCTAACGACACTACCAAACTGTTCCTATGTTCCCATGGCGGGGAACAGTTTTTTCTCCCCAGAAGGTCCGCCCAGATCTTGCATGAACTAAATATACATCTATCAAAGTTTATTAACTAATGCAGCTGTCACTCACCTGAATCCCTAATGCAGCTGCTTCCTGCCTTCTGCTGTACCGTGCACGCAGTCACGAGCAGCTGTTCCCTCTTTCTTTATAACCAGACAACGCCTCGGCAACAGCGCAAATCCGCGGGCGCCATGGATAGATGCATGCATGAGCATGAATCCATCCAACGAACGAAGCTTGAAAAGATGGACCAGAATAAACTGTAGGAGTACTCGGTAGTACTCTCTCGGTTCTAAAATAAATGTTGATTTTTTAAAATCGATGTTTAACTATTTGTTTTATTAAATTTTTTTAAAAAATACAAAAATAAAAGTTAAATTTAAAGTATTTTTAATAATAAATCGGCTCACAGTAAAACAAATATTTTTTAAAAAAACTTTTTTAAATAAAATAAATAATCAAAAGAAGAAGTTTGAAAATCTAAAACCACACTTACGACGGAGGGAGTAGTCAGCTGAAAATGTGTAGCCGCCCCAGCCCAACTCGCCCCAGCCCAACTCTCCATGCAGTGCAAGGCGCAACGGTGAGATCTTCCGTATCGTATGAAGCTGCGACTTTTCCATGAATCAGCAAGCTCGACTGCTTCCAATGCATCTGCGATTCTGCGATAGATCGATGCCAATCAATCCCCAGTTCATGATGCCACAACCGCGACTGGTGGTGGGTACGTACCAGCAACGCCACAAACCCTTCGTAGTATCAGCACGCCATTGATTTCAACCGCCTGTTCAAAGGAATAGCATCTATAGCAGAAACGAATCGCGAATGTCTCTACTCTAGTGATACATAAAAGAAAATCTGAATCAAGTTGCTAGGCTGCCGCTAGTATATGCCTCGGAGCTCATGTACGTAGGTCCACGGATCCAGCATCTGCGCGGCTGTTCCATGATCGTCTCATCGATGGACCATAGTAAAGAATATCTTTGCCAAATTATCGAGGAAAGGTCGGCAAGCAGACTGACCATATACTCCTGTATAGTGCATGAATGGGTGGGAGAATACTGCTTCGGATCGAACAGCTGATCAGCTTGAGTAACGGATTAAACGACTCGATCCGGCTATAGTTTGAAGGAACGATTTAATTAACACACAATACAAAAATAACAAACACGACAATACCATAGCCACTAGCCTAGCGAAAGGTAGATAGCTTTATCTGTGCCTGACTATTCCTTTGTCAAAATAATTTTAGGGTACAGGATAAGCGCGCTAAGACACGCATCCATGCATGCATATCGATCGGTTCGCAAAAACACAGTCACTGCACTGTTTATATACCCAGATGGACCTTAATTTATCAGTAGTGATGAATGATAGATGGGAAAGCTGATAAATAAAACAAGCAAGCAAAAATGTACCAGAAAGAATTGCTCCTATAGTGATCAGATGGGATAAGATCATGGCGCGAGCAGCAGCCGAAGTCGACGAAACGACGAGTCACGTCAGATCAAGCACGCTTTGCCATTTCCACGGCCTCCATACACGCGTGCTAGTAGAAGAGAAAGCTCGAAGCAACAACATCCGCTACCCTTGACCAGATTAGCAAAACGGGATTGTGTTTCTTTTGCTAGTACCTCTTTGAACACATTTTACTGTTATTTTCTGGACCCACCCTTCTCGCTCCGTGCATGCTTGAGGTTCACAAGAAAATAATTATGTGGCACTGATGGCATCAAGTATTAATATTATCTAATCAGTACTTATATTAACTACCCATAATATTATATAAATTAAAATTAACACTTAATGCCACGTGTCACGGAATTATTTTTCAGGTTCACACTGTTACCGAGAGCAGATAAGGAAGCCGCCAGCCGGATGCATGGTTGATGACCCTGTTGGCTTTGGAGCTAGGCGCGCACCGAGAGAGATCAGGCAACGACGACTTTACAGTTTACAGTTCCGTTATCACGAACCTCCTTTCTTTTCCTTCTCCGGCATGCATTATTGAGAATAACTTTGTGTTGCGAAAAGAGGTTCGAGTCGGCGACGATGTGGTCTGGGCGGTGAAGAATAAGTTCCTCCCTCCCTCCTCCTCCTCCTCCTCCAACATGGCCCGCCGGCCTACGACTTACGAATGATTCCGCGAATTGAATTATGCGGACGCATATCCGGATTCGGACCACTGATAAACATAAACCCTGTGGAAATCAAAGCGGTGGATCGACAAAACAAATATTTTTGCAGCTCGCGAAATTCGGATGCTCCATGCTCTGAGGTCGTCCGCAGGATTATTCATGCATGGCCGTTTCTCTAATAACCACTTTGCTTGGTCAGGCGGGTCTCCCGTCTCCCTCCACATGCGGTGCGGTGCGTCGTCAGCTCATTCCGTTCCTCGCCGTCTCGTCTCCGCGCAGCCCAGCCGCCCACGCACCCACCCGAATACCCGACCCGCAGCAGTATAAATTCCCGCGTCCCCCCTCCGCAGAATCCTGCACCTCCCCCGCTAGATTTCGACCCTTTCCAAGCATCTGCAGCTGCAACTCCTGCACCAACACCACCCAAAGAAAGACCCGAGAGCGAAGCAAAGACCCGAGAGCGAAGCAGAGAACCAGAGCAAGAAAGAAAGATGGCAAAGGTGCACCCCAACTCGGTCGTTGGTGGCGTCGGCGTTCCAGGACCAGAGCCTGCGCCGGCGGACGACCGCGTCCAGGAGCCGCCGACGGAGCTGACGGTGTGGCGCAAGTCGCTGCTCTTCAACTGCGACGGGTTCACTGTCTTCGACGCCAAGGGCGACCTCGCGTTCCGCGTCGACTGCTACGGCGCGCCTCGCCGCCGGCGCGCGGAGGTCGTGCTCATGGACGTCGCGGGGAAGCCGCTCCTCACGCTCCGCCGCAAGAGGCTGAGTCTCGCCGACCACTGGCTCATCTACGACGGCGACGCCGCGGCCGACGGTAAATCCAGCGACAACAGCGGCACCAAGAGGCCGCCGGTCCTCTCCGTGCGCCGCCACGTCAGCCTGCGCCGCGCGTCGTCCGCCAAGGCGCTCGCGCACGTCGCCTCCGGCTCCGGCGAGGCGTCGTACGTCGTGGAGGGCTCCTACGGGCGGCGCGCCTGCGCCGTGCGAGACGCCAACGGCGACGCCGTGGCCGAGGTGCGGCGCAAGGAGGCGGTCGGCGACGACGTGTTCCGCCTCGTCGTGGACCCGCGCCTCGGCGCGCCCATGGCCATGGGACTCGTCATCGCCCTCGACGAGATGTTCCGCGGCCGTGGAAGCGGCAGCGGAGCCTCCGCCTGCTCCGGCTCCGCGCGGTCGCTTCTGCGCAGGACGTGGTCGGCGTAGCAAAGCCGCACAGAAGTCCATGATCACTCGGGACAAATCTGCCACGTACCACTGTACAAAACAAAGCAATCAGCAGAGGAGAGTTGTTTGAGAAGCCGAGAGAAGGCCGTTGCCGTGAGCGTCTGCTGAGTTTAGCGAGCAGAGGCTGAAACATTCAGGGCACCTCGTATTGGAATTTTTACAAGTCGTTTTAGACTTTTAGTACGCTGCTTGGTGCTTGCACATGAATTTTTACAGAGAAAAAAATGGAACACAGTTCTTGATCAAACCAGAAGTTGAGACTTCAGTTTAATTTGCATTTTAGCAGTTGGCGCTTGACAGCTTGATTGACAGAGAGTGCAATTAACTTCTTGTCCACTCATCGTTGTGCTCATTATGTGGACCTCCTGAAGTTGCACAGGATGTTAGTGTTTGCAGTCCACGAATTTGAAGTAGAACTAACACCTGGTTGCCTCTTGCCTAACCAGAGCACGAGCACCCCTATGTATGCATCCTACTCACTCAGCATCACTAGATGCCCGTTCTAATATTATTTTTTTGTTTTTTGTTTTTTCTTTGAACCGGGATGATATCCCTTTCCATTATATGCATAACAGAAATAACAGTGCAGATCCAAAATGCTCGATACAAAGATAGTCCCAAATTCAACCTGCCAACACAGGGCAGCATCACCTAAAACTACTACAAGCTAAATCGGCCAAGCATCAAGCCAGCTAAGTTTGTCACCGAGACACATAATCCTTAAAAAAGAGAAACACATTCTCACACACATTAGCAATGAGCTGTAGACATCACTCGTCATCTTCAGCAGCTTCATCCTTCTCCAGAGCTTCATCATCTTCATCTTGCTGGTGAAACTGGACAGTTTGATTGACATAATCCGTTCTAATATTATTATCGTTACTTAATTTAAATTTAAACTAACCAGCGACGATAACCTTTGAACGGAAGGAGTGAGTACTCTAAGTATATATATCGTGCAAATACACATGCGCCCACCTAAAACTTATCACTACAGTGTTAACTGTTAATTAACGAAACCATGTCCATTCATGCGTACCACATTATATGCAGACCTTGTTCATATCGTGATAATTTAAGCAGCAGGCTCGTGGATGCGGTGCCAGAACGCCTCTGCTCTAGCTCCATCTGCTCATCCACATCGTCACTGTCAGCCGCCATTGTTCGTCCGACTTCTGATCGATGTGCTTTTGCGCTTTTTCCAGCCGAAATTTGAGAATTTTTCGTGGAAATTTTATGCGCTTTCGCTGACTCAAACCCAAGGCCCTGCTTCCTCGCGCATGCTCAGATGAAGCACGCGAGCAGCCACACCAACTTGCGCATTGTTACAACGCGCCTGCGACCTGTCGACACTCGACTTCGAAACGCTGCATGCCAAGTCAGATGTGTTCACAGCAAGGTTTTCGTTGCTGACTAGGACCATGACAGCAATTTGGGTGGTAGTCTATCCCAGCGACATCTTTGGTACTAGTAATAGAGGCCACATGGAAATAATCGACATCACCAAGAGCATGCACATGTCAACGCAACGCTGTAGATGTACTCTCCGCACAGTTCTTATCAACTGCAGGCTGCTTCACTCTTGTTCCACCACTCGAGCACAACCTTGTTGAGCGAGTCGGATAGGTATCCTCTGACTTCTTGCATGGTAAACTAACTGTACAATACTCAATCCTTCACATTCATCACAAAATCAGCGGTGAATGCAATCAGTAATAATCGCTGCCTAAATATAAATTTACGCTAGGTGCAGTTCTACGAACTTTGTGCTTGTTCTGCTGACAACCGTGGTTACCTGCGCATCATTACTGAAACCACGATACATTTTCAAATCGGCAGTTGAGACTGTATCCAATATTCTCGCCCATGCCAACAGAAAAGGTCCTGTAGTAGTACAGTTACGAGGAGATCACGAGCAATGATCGATGTATGGTCATTTAACTATTTGTTTCTTCTAATTAGCTCCGTACAGTCATGGCAGCAAATTAAAAGAAAGAAAAGGAAAGAAAGTCTTGGGAACATGTGTCATGCCATGCGTAATATGATCCTGACTAGTATGATCGGGATGCATGGCCCAGACCGAGAAGACGGGAGTAGGGCATGGAGAAAACGTACTCTCCATGTTGTTTCACTGACCCAATTCAAGTTGTTTCGATGAATCATGAATTAGAGTCGTCTCAGCACCAACTACGTTTCTGATTTGTGCCGGTTTCTGAACTGTGATGATCACTTCAATAGTAAATTTGAATGCAAAACAGGTCGCTTTAGAAATGACCACAATTGAAGCCTTAAGAGGCGATGAGGATTTTCAGGCAAATAAAATGCCTTTCTGAATCTGGGAATGTGTGATGTGGTGCCATGGCCCATGTGATTCGGAATCTATGGCCCAGATGAGTGCAGAACAATAACTTGACCAGTTGAGACTGGATAGAAGAGGATATAGTAATCGGATATTGCTTATCCACAAGAACAGCGTGGAGAAAATGTGTATTGTTGACCTTGGGGATTGGGAAGATTGATGGAGAAGGAAACCAGAAGTTCGGGTCGACATGACCAATAGGACCTGCTCTCTCACACATTTACACCTTCCGAAAATAAGAAGAAACCAACAAAAAATGGCTTTGAATGAAACCAGCGAAAAAAGATTAGCTACGATGATTATTTCCTGTCGATGACGAAGGTTTCCTCAGAGAGCTTGTTGGGCTCGGGCGGGGGCAGCGCTTAGGAGCACTCGACCCAAAAGCCCACTATTAAACCAGGATTTTACCAAAGCAGTGACTTTATCATCCTGTAATAATTAAAAAAAATAAAGTTAACGACAATAAATAAATTTCTATTCAACCAAGATAATACCGTAGCACACATAAAATAAAAAATAAATATGACACAAAAACATATTTGTCAGAAGTGGGATTTGAACCCACGCCCTCGTTAGAGGACCAGAACTTGAGTCTGGCGCCTTAGACCACTCGGCCATACTGACCTTGATGTTGCATTTTTGTTACAATAATTTATAATACTCTTTTGCAAGGACAGCATACACCAATTTAAAACAGTTGCTTTGATGTATGACGTTGCACCGACACGAATAACTTCCAGAATAGTCTCTTAACCAATCATACCTCTGAGATATAAATATATAATATAACACATTGTCTGAGAGTCCCATTGCTTCTCAAATAAAGCTTTAGGGCTTCTTAATTAACAATCAAAGGCACCCCTCGCCCAGGCTCAATGGTCCATGTGAATGCACGGCAGTGCATATAGTTTTATTTTACTGGTGTTTTGATTCGGATGAAATTGACAAATTGATCCCGTTTTTTAGGGATGTCCCTGCTTCCAGTTCCTGGTCAGACACTCCACTTGAGAGGCGAGCGGCCCAAGAAGAACCTGAAATGGGCCGTCCATGACCTGAATGAGTCGCAGCTGTGCTGTGGGGGGCCCATTTGCCAGCCTAATCCATTCCCTGTCGGCTCCCACAACAAAAGCGAACAGGAACGGGAGGAAGAAAAGCGGGATAATCGGAAGTGCCAGGCCCCGTTATCCGGGAGCTTCCGTCTCCATTCACCGAGCAAAGAGGCCCCCCTAAAAAAAACATTCGTCGGCCGCACGCGAGCGTCATCCACCGGCTCCGGGCTCCACTGGACATCGGTGGACGTGACAAAAATCGCTTTTTTTCTTCTGCGTTCCAGGAAGCAAAGCCAGGAAGGCAGGAAGGAGGCTCTCGTCGTCGTGCTCCTCTTCCTTCTCTCCATCCTATAAAACCATCGCGACCGCGTGAATCATCAAGGTGGACGGGGAAAGGGAAACTAGTTCAAAGAGCGCAAGGATGGAGAGGGGCGGCGGCCGGGCCGGGACGAGCTGATGATGACGTCGGGCGCCACGGGCCGGATCGTGCCGGTATTCCGCTCCGTCCTCTCGCGCCGCGCGCTGCAGACGAGATTGGAGCAGAGATCATCGAATGCTTATTAGTCTGCAAAGTGATCATGGACTGGATCAGGGGATCGAATGCTTAGGCTCGTTTGGATCGGAGTAATTTTTCAGATGATAAATTTATCAAAAAGCCAATGTTTTAAGTCTCAGCTATGCAAATTTCTCGCATTAGACATCGATCGGCCAGCAAATAATGTGGCTTGGAGATGAAATCCAGCGGCTTCACAAGATTCAGGGATCTGGTTCACTCAGACCTCAGACCTGATTGAGCGTATGGGCAGGCAGGCAGCAGAGATATTTAAGATTGAGCACGATGAGCACCAGCAGAGAAGATCTTGTTTGTTAACCAAGTGGCGCCTGTGCAACGAAGTAAAGATGTGGCCCGCAGCAGAGCCACCTAGTTTCACTATCAGGCGTGGATGCATGTGGAGCTGTGTGGACAGGATGAAAGTTATCTGCAGGAGATGCAGAACTCTGAACTCGCACGTGCTTGCCAGCACAAAACGCCTGCCAACCAATAAGACAGTACTCCAGTAGCGAAAACACACCGGCCATTATTCATTCATTTCTCGTTCGCCTGGAAAACATATATAGAGTCCTGACTGTATCAACAATAGATATTTCCTAGCTGCAACAGCTCTAGATTGATAAACATATATAGGGTCCTGATTGTTCCCAACTGCTATACTCTACTCCTTGTTCAACACTATATTGTTTCCTAACCGTATCAACACTAGAATGCTAGCACAACCAATTTAGTTTAATTTTAAACTAGTGAATAAGTTATTCTAATTAATATTAAATTGAGAACGGAAATGAGAATGCTAGTAGCATCTGCATAACATAGACTAGTAATTAAGCATAGATCTTGTTACACTTATTCCCATCACGGTACAGTACACTGCACGCACGCACGTACATGTATACGGCAGAGCCGGCGGCTCACAAGTTGAGAGATCAAAGGAGATGGTCATACCATTCGTACACGCGTGATTAATAAAGGGCGACGGATCATCGACAACGACTCACTTAGGAGTAACCATAACACGAAGCGTGGCGACTACGATTTAGGGCCAGACAGCAGCGCACATACGTACGTGCAGCCATGAATATGGCTCCGCCACCAGCACGCGACCAGATACCGTCAAACAGCTATGGAGTTGTGGAGCTTGATCAGCTCGTCGGAGGTAGTATCCAGCCCTGCCGCCGGTGGCACGGCGGCGGCGGCGGTGACGCGCGCGGCCATGCCGTCGAGCCCGGCCTGCAGGCGCTTCACGAGCGCCTCACGGGGCGTGCCTTGCACGGGCTCGCACTCGAACTCCCACCGCAGCTCGCACCCCTCGGCGGGGCCGGCGGCGGCGGGGACGACGCTGAACGTGGCGAAGAACTTGCCGAACCCCATGTTGTTGTCGTTCATCTCGTACCGGAAGAAGCGCCGCGCCGGGTCGTACTCGAGGAGCGTCTCGTGCGCCCAGTCGGGGACGTCGTCGTCGGCGACGACGACGCCCTCGCAGTAGCGCACGCATCCCGGGACGCGCGGCGTGCCGGACGCCAGCCGGCACTTGGCCACGCGGGGGTGCCACCGGTGGAACGCCAGGAAGTCGGATAGCAGCGCCCACGCCTCGTCCGCCGTCGCCGACGGCACGGGCGACGTCACGCGCCCCTCCCACTCCCACGCCCGCGGCTTCGGCGCCACCGGCTCATCAGCTGCCGTCGTCGCCGCCGTGGCCATGCAGGATGTGTTCTTCTATCTAGTACCTACTCCCTCGTAAGGGCAGGAGATATCAGCTTCTTTGGCGTCCCGCAAGTACGACGAGCTGGTACGTCGCGCAAGGGGCGTGTGTGCGCTCGTCCACGGCGCCCGAGCAGTACAATATATAGCAATCCTACCAGCAAATGGTTGTGCTCGGGCACAGGGTCTGTTTTTTTTTTTTTTGGGACCTGGCACAAATTTGCATTTTTTTCCCGGAACTCTCGTAAATACAATTATAGTATCTGTTTTTTTCATGCACTCTAATATCACAGCTTAAAGCACAGCACTTGCATCGGTTATATGTTCATGTCACTGAACATTTCGTATTTGTTGGCGACAGAAAAATTAAAGATTCGTCGAGCGATGATGCTCTGTATGTGGTACGTGCATGCAGTACTTTACGTAGGGGACTGACGGCTTTGCAATCGAGACCAACCCACTTATTGGCTTCGAGTCCGGAAGGGGGTCCGCCACGGGTGACTGACTCGGGACGGTGATGAGCATCGAACAGAACACAGCGCGACGCGGTATGGGCTGCCACTGACAGGAAAGGAATCTGCAGATCGATCAACGGCACACACACACACGACACACCCCAGCGTCGACGGACAGCGAGGGCCGGCATGGCAGCGTGGCCACGCGCGACGGCCGGGCGCCCCCCATGGCTTGGCCGGGTCCGGCGGCCAGGCGGGGGACGGCAGGCGGCGGACCTACCACCGCGACCGCGCCCGGCCGGTCAGTCCGTCTGTCGCTGTCGCTGGCTTTCGCTTAGCTGGGATCGACGGAGCCGCAGGGCCGGCCCCGCGCGCGGTCCCCGTCATGGCGTCGCGACCATCGATATAATGCGGTGATTGGACCATCATCCAACCGGCACGGCCGGACCATCATCGCTGCCTCCGGTCCGTCCGTCGCTGGAGGAATCGACTCGTTGGATCGAGCAAGCAAACACAGCCGGGAGGAGAACAGTGTCGCCAGCCGACTCTGGAGTTGGAGTACTACTCTACGCCGGAGCTGCGACGACGGACTGGGAGTTTGATAGTGTGTGCTGTCCGAGCAAGCAATTAACCTGGGACCTGCTGCCTGCACATGCATGCACAAGTGCGCGGTCCGTGGCCTATGGCCTAGTAGCTCTGGTGGGCAGCGTCGTACGGCGAAGCGACGACGCGGGCAGAGGCAGGGCATGGTGACCATGGTCCACGGTGTCGTGCGTCCAGTCCGTACGTGCTTGGCCCGCTGCATGCCGGGATCGCCGTGAGCCCTGCGCCGCCGGCCAGATTGGCGTCTGGCGTTCGGCCGCGGCGCCACCAGAACTGCTACTAGGACTCCAATGCACTGAAACCATGGACTAGCAACAACAATCTTCAGTTCTTCAACGGTTTCAGCACTGGTGTGTAGTACGGTCAAGTGTGAATAATGACTTGGCCCGTGACTGCTGACACCAGACAACCTCCGAGTGCTCATTCATTGCAAGGACAGTCAGTTCATCACTTCATCAACCAAACCCAGCAGGTAGAGCAGGAAGTAGAAGTAGGAGTAAAAACCTTTAGAGCCTCTGTTGGCGCTCGGCGTAGGACCTTGTAAAAATAGTATTTCTACACGTCTACACATAGCCGAAGGACACTAGGAGTACACCAGTATATACCTACAGAGATACGATCGGTAGTGGACGTGCTTTTCAGATGTGAACGACAAGGACGCTCTCCACTACTAGCTTCCCAAAGCTAATAAGTCCTCCATCACGTTGCAAAATCCTTTTTTTTTTTCCCACTGGAAATAGTGTTAAGTGTTCACCACACACAATTGCTACTCTATCCGATAGGCGAGACTGCCTTGTCAAGGTCTGTTTCGGGCACCACCAATCAAAGAGATTTAGCGTGGGCGCGGTGCGGGACACAGTTGCACAGCCCCGTCGACGGAGCGCGACGGCGACGGCGACGGCGACGCGCTCAGCGTTTCGCGTTTCTCCTTCAACGACGTCCGAATCAATCGGCGGGCAAACATCAGGTCTCGATCGATCTGTACGTTGCTCTCTCTCTCTCTCGTGGCCCGTTGGCCACTTGACGCACCGCCAGCGCGCAGTTCTTGCTCGCGTTTAGGAGCATGGCCTACTAGCGTACTGTGTTGTCTGCCGTTGCTGATTACACGGGTAATGAATTGGCCCGCCCCTCGCTTCGTCTCTTCTCGCAACTGTTGCCGTTGTACTGGTACTGCTACTAGCACTGGTGACAGAATTATTTGCTCGCTCGGGTCATCGTTGCGATCCATTCCACGTCGTATGGACAGAGTGGCTGTCAGGTGGCGAGCGCTAGGAGGAAGGAGGGGACACTGGACAGGAGCTGACGTTGAACGCACTGTGGAGGAGGGCTTGTCCGAGGTGCTACTGTAGTAGCAGTAGTCGTCGTCCTCGTCGCAAAAATAGTAGTACTATGGAAAAGGGGTTTGCGTTTTCGGTGGTAGTACTAGGACTGTAGAAGAAGAGAGGACGTTCTTCATGGGGGAAACATAGGACCTGCTGGTAGCCACAGGAAGATGATAACGGGGATGACGGTAGGCGGTGAACGGACGAGAGGAGGCCGTCCGCGGATCGAGGATGCGGCGCGCGGAAGAGGAGAGCACAGCGATACTCCGTCCGTACTTAATTATCTTGGACTTGGGCCTTTATTTTCCAGGCCTAAGCTGTGGACTGTTTGCCGAAACTAATGAGCCCGTTAAGGCCCATAGGCTCAAAGAAAAAGAAAGCCCATTAGTCCGATGCAAGTACATTATCGCAGCCCATCATTGGCAGGGCCGTAAGGCCTGGCCTACTCTCGAGTGTGTAACTGGCCCAATCATTTTCAGATCTTTACTTTCCGGTGGTAGAACAGTACAAGCAAGGTGCGGGGTCCAGTTCGCCACCGTAGAAGAAGAAGGTGGCTGTTCGCTGACGCTGCTGTATGCCGCGGCATTATCAATTGGGCGCAATCGATCCTGAAGTGTCGCTGTCTGGACGGACGACGACGTCCGGTGGACGGCACCGGAGTCGTAGCCTAGGAGCCCATTCTCTGACGAGTAGTACTGACGAGTGACGACGCATGGTGCTTCAGCAACAGTGAATGCCCAACCACCTGCTCGTTTCTCCTTGTTCTCCCTCCGGCGAGGATGAAATGCTCCGGGGCGAAACGGTCTTTTGGTTAATGAGGCTTCGATACTTCCATCCGGAAGCGAAGACGAAGGCAAGCGTTCGTACTCGTCTGGACCGGATCTTCTTCTCTCAGAAAAGAGCACTACTGGAACAATATGGCTAATGAAGTAGAAGTTCAAGTGCTAGCTTCATTAGCGGGATCTGCTGCACATGGCGTTGATTCAAGATCACTGGATCGTTTGCAAGATCGAATCGAATCGAGAAGTGAAACTCTCTTCTGATAATAGGAGTAACAATTTGGTACTCCGATAGAGAGGTTCCTGGCGCCGGTCGGAACAACGACAAGGAGAGCTCGACGAAGCGAGACAACAACAATGCGCGCGCAACGACCGGCCGGACGACAAAGCGGAGTCCAGAGGCGCCAGACCCGCCCCCCGGTTTCGGCGGGCGGTGGGCGTGTGTCTGTCCCACGCGGAATCGACGCCGTCGATCGTCGCGGAGCGTACGTGCGGTGGGACGTCGCGGCCGAGAGGCGCCCGCGCGCAGCCCGGGCTGTCGTCGTCCGTCGCCCGGGCGTCGCCCTCGACGGCGGTCCCAGCCGGGCCGCTTGCGCGTGCTCGGTCTCGCCGGCCGGAGCCCACCGACCGCTGTTTTCTCCCTGTTGCTGTCGCGGCCGCAGTTCTGGCAGGTGGTGGTGTCGGTGCGCTGTGGGAGCACGTCGACGTCCTGCCGGAGCCGGTTTCGCCGCCACGTACGAAAGAGTGACGTGAGACGAGCGATCGAGCTCTGCGGCGCTGCACACCGCGCAAACGGCTCACCCTGCAAGCCGAACTAGAATCGCGGCTTGCTTTTCAAGTTTTCAACTCACCTAAATGTGACACTCCAGTTGTAAAAAATGAGCTTTTCCTTATTTCTTATCAATTGGCATTGCTAAAAAATAAATTTAAAGTTCAATTGATGTCCAGTTTAAATTATTCAAATAAAAGATTAAATATACCTTGTAAAGAATCTTAAAAATTATCCATAAGATGGTAGCACTTCAAAAATACCATAATAAAAAATCATACTGAGAAACAATTTTCATGATTTTACTAATACTTTATCAACTTATTAAATTCCTTTGAAAATTCAAGCAAAGTTGTAAAAGTCAACTTTTTGTATGAATTTACATTTAAAATCTGTATCGAATTTTCACTCAGGGCCAAAATGAAAAATGTTCCTCGTGAAATATACTATCACCACAAAATTCAGCGTAAACTTTTAAGACCGATAGGTCTCTCTTTTGGAGTTTCTAAACTCACTACAGTTTTAGTTCATTAGAAATTCAGAAAAATTATTTGTACTCACTGGTCTACTGACGTGATGAGTTTTTCTGTTTACATTACCCATTTAAGACGGCCAGCTATCGCGTGGACATCGACAACCAACTTGAGCTCTCGTTTTACTCTCTTCTTTCACAGTGAAGCCTCTTAGCTGTCTCGTAAAAGCTTAGCACCTTATAACCCTAGCTTATTCATTTATTTTGCCTCTAGCCACCATTGTTGCTCGAGCTGATTTTTATCTGGGTGAAAGCTCTGCCTCTACGGTAAGTTCCGCTTCTATTCCTCTCATGGACTAGCTCCTCACTCCCTAGAGATGTTCTCTAATCGTTTTTTTCATCGAATTTTATGGTCAAACTGGTACAGTGTGGAGGGGTCATCGCCGTTTGGTTGAACCAGCCTGCACCGTCAACCTCTCCTTTTTGGTCTTTCTCATCGCTATTTTTTGCTAGTGTCGCTCTTCTCCAAGCGAAGTTGAAGCTCCTCGGCTTTATTCTGTTGTTTTCTGTCACTCTCAACCTGTGTAAGAGCTCGTCTAATATTACACTGTATATGAGCTCGTCGACGATGAGTTTTCAATCATCTCGTAACTTCAAAAACTAGCTGAGAAGTTTTCTGGTACCGAGAGTATCACTCTTATATTTTTATTGACATTTTTAGTGACCATTTAGCTTGTTTAGGCAAGTGGTGTCGAGCCTCAGAAATTCTGGCCGCCATCGCTAATGAATAATTTCGATTCCCGAACTCACCAACGACAGAAGTCAAAACTCCTGAACAGCAATAGTTCTCGAAGAGGATTGATTGACAGCTTTTAAAGTGTAGCGATCCTTTTCTTCAGAAGTCAACCGATAGCTCCCGAATTCAATCGATACTCTCGAACCTGAGTAACTCCCGAAGTCAACCCTTTGTTACGAACGTAACTCCCGAACACATTAGAGATTTGTCCTTTTCAGCTTTTGGATCTTTCCAAATTCATTAAAAATTGTAGAAAAATAAAAAAATACGAAATAAATTTTGTTAAAATTCTTGTAAGCAGATCTACACATCGGGCACAATTATTTCGACTTCGGACAAAATTGTTAATAATTAAAATTTTAAGAAAAAAAAATCAAGATAAATTCATATGTGCAATTTTGCCCATGCAAACAGAAACTTCTCACCAAGTCTCGTTCTAAAATTTTACATAATTGCTTAATACCTGTTATCTCATTAATATAAAAACCGACGTTGAAGGTCAGTCAATTGGAATAGCCGCTGAGGATACTTTTGCTGAGCTTAACCCTCTTGATTGTGCTAACACTACTCAAGATCAATATAAGCCTCGGTGCATCTTAATCCTTTTTAAATTTTTATTTATCTCACAAGTATTGGTTGGAGTCATGAAATGTGCATTTAAGTCATAGAAAATGACTGCTACCGTAGTTGCATTTCCTTAGGATTCCTATGAGGTTTAGAGTCTAAGTTAGTTCCGATACCCGATGTTATGGTTAAATTAATTGTTGAGTCATCGGTAGAAGTCGAGTGGTTGAAATCCACTCTGAGCTATAAGTGGGTCTAATTTTTGGTGGGGTTACTTTTTTCATCATGACAGAAATTTGAGACAGGGTCGAGATTGATTAGAAGCAGCAAGATATGGTTCTTGTATGTGTTAGCTCGGTCTGAGTCGATTAAGACCGATCGAGTGTGGCTCTGTTGAGCAAGTTTAAACAGTACCGAATACATGTTGGATATATAAAACTCAGTAAATCGATGTAGTAAAATACTGTAGTAGTTGATGAACCCTACCTCTCTTTTGGCGAGGAGTTGAAAAAGACTTGTGCCTAACCATAGATAGACTCAAGGGGTTATCGCATAGAGTACTCTGTCTTGGGAGAGGTGCGCTTCTCGGTGAGCTCTATGATGTTGAGCGAAAGGTTGCCACGTACGGCTTCCGAGAAGCACATGTGTGTCGTGTAATTCAGATTTCTCTTGCAGAATGTAAATCGATTCGAGTCACTGCCCTCTCACAGCAACGAGTACTGCTTGTCTCACTGCGTCACAACGTAGTAAGAACATAAATAGAATGATGAATGTTGCTGATTTTATTAATTAATAATTATTGTATTGCAACTATGATTGATGTAGAGGTATTACAAACATTTACTTTCAGTTTTATACCCTTTTAATATGGCTAAAACTTAAAAGAAGGACTAACTATTAGTGTTGTTTTTGCAATGAATCTCTCCTAACGTTAGAGCCAGTTCATGATTAGAAGTCGACTTTATAGAGCTATTATGACGGGTAAACTTTGATGAGTATTAGTTACTCAGGGTGTGGTTGCTTATTTATTTGGTACATGTATGTCTCATGTAGATTACTGTAATTATTGTGATAAAGTGTTGTGGGAAGTTGAATCACCAAAGGTGTGGTCTATTGAGTGGGTTCTGTATCGCTATCTTTTGTTCAGGAGGAATGAGATCATGTTTATTCGCTGATATAGTTTTATTTTAGATTAGGTATCGTCGTGCTGTATCGTTTTTGTGGTGTAAATAAATTTCGAATATCTTTTATGCACTCAAAAACCAGAATTTAAGTTGTAATATCTAAAATTTGTTTCTACTCTATTTTTATATGCGTATTTGTGTATGTAATTTTGGACTCTCAGTTTATCGAGTTGTTCATTTTTTAAGTGGGATGCCACACTAAAGACGCACGTGAATAATGAAGTGACCTTTTGTACGCTACTGTTTGCCACTGATTCTTCTTCGGCAGCTTGCTCCGCCATTGGAAGCGATCGACAGAACCTGTCGTGACGGTCGTACGCTCGTGTGCCAGCGACCTGCTGACGGAACCTCAACAGTGCTTCCGCTGTTGGAACGTACTGCTAATATGTTGGGACGTGTCGTCGTCGACGGCGACTCAGTAGCTCTTTCTCCCTAAAATGTACGCAGGACGAAGGCAAGGTTAGGTCGCGTATAACATCGCGTCCGGTGTGTCTGGCCATACCAAAGAAGCTAGGGCCGACATCATGCTACACCTTTTGTGTGCATGCCCGTAGTAAAATTGTTGTCGTCTGTTGTTTTGAATTTAAACTAACTGATGAAAATAAATTTAAAACGGATAGAGTACATGTAAACGTTGTATACATATATAGGGCCCGGACGCCCGGTGCTGGTTGGCTTGTTGGTGATCTTCACATCGGTACACACGTAGCTTTGCATCGCCTCGGCCCGGAAGTGTAAAATCTCACCTTGAACAAAGATGCAAGTTGCACAAGTTTGGAAATGTGGAACCGAGTTCTAAAACAATTTAAAATAGTTCAAACAAATTTTCAAATTTCATTTAGAATTCAAATTTCAAATAGAAGTTCAAAACTTTTAAAAGAAATATTGTGAAGAAAAATACTCTCTTGAATGTTCTTGCAAAGAATTGAATTTTTAAAAAAGTTTATTCAAAATTTAAATGGCCCAAATAAATCATTTCTCTCAAAATGATTACCTGTTTTCAAAATTTTATAGAATAAAATTTATTTGGAATTTTAATTTGGGTCCAAAATAAAAGTTGTTCATCTCGAAAAGTTCTACCACCCTGAAAATTTCAAGATTTTTAGAGCTCGGTAAGGTGCGTTTTCAGAGCAAAAACAGTGCAGCACAGAAAATCATCAGAGAAAATCAGGAAAAAAGAAAAATTTCCGCGGGCCCCACCTGTCAGCGACTCCATCGCTTTCTTCCTCCAGCGGACAGCGTCGGTGCCAGCCACCGCGCGCGCTTTCTCCGCCCTGCATGCGCGCCACGCGTCTCGGACGCACGCCCGCGTGGACACCACAGCCGCCCGTGTCCACGACTCCCTCGGCTGGTTCTCCGAGCGCGCTTTCTCCGCCCCTTATGCACGCCACGCGTCTCGGACGCACGCCGCATGGACACCGCAGCCGCCCGTGTCCACGACTCCCTCGACCGGTTCTCCCTCTCACTTCTCTCCTCGGACGCCATCTCTCTCTCGCGTGCCCCCGTGCGAAGCTCAGAGTCCAAGCTCACCCGACCGCTTTCCCTTTTGTCGGAGAGCTACGCCTCCTCCCTCTCTCGCTCTCCACCCCCTTAGCCCGGTCCCTCCTCTCCAAGGTAGCCGGATTTGAGTTTTTCCCCAAATCAAGTTTTTGGGACCGGCCGCCGTAGTTCTTCGAAATTCGTCGTGGCCGGTGAGCTTCGTCATGTTTCCTTCCTTCTCCGACCCTCACACCCTGTAGCGCATCCCTTGTAACCATCGATCTACCGTTTTGTTGAACCCTCGCGCAGGAATTCGAAGCTTGTTCCTCGTCGGCTGCCTGTACCCGACCACCTCACCGACGACGCCCCTCCTCCAGCCGTTTCTCGCGACGACAACCTCTGTACCGGCCATCTCCGCGACTCAATGAAGCTATGGGTGCAAGTTATTGGGAGTTTCGGCAAGTTTTGGAGGAGCATGCCATCGCCGAACCTCGCACAGAGCCGCTCCTCGCCGTCGGCCGTGTTCCGGTGAGCATCTCCAGCCGGTGACCGCACCCTCAAGTTCCCCTCGTCACGATGGTCATCTTTTATGTTGCCCATTTCGA
>BCLH01000193.1:220944-238818 GCA_001602315.1 Zoysia pacifica | reverse complement strand
AGGGGAGCAGCTAGCCCCCTCTGGTGAGGGGAGCAGCTAGCCCCCTGTGGAGTGGCGGCGCGGCGCAGCTTCTTGGAGACTACGAGGTGAGTTTGTTTTCTGATAGGGGATTTTAGTTAGGGTTACCACATTGGTGTAAAAGTGAAAGCAAAGCGCGCGCGGGAAAGAAAATTAATCGCGGGAAGAAAAATATTTGGCGCGTGCGCGAACTTAAGTATCGCAAGAAAATTTTTTGATGCATTTTTTTTTTGTGTATTTTAGGTCAACCGACAGAATAAATCATAATTTACCTGAGTGTTTGAAAGAAACTCACAGTAAAATATAATTTCTTTGACAGTTACTAAGAAACACACACTAACATATGATTTTTCTGTGAGTTCTACCATCACCATCAAGATTATTACCAACCGTCACAGATAATCTATTTTTCAACAATACTTAAATAAAACAATAGGATACACAACACATACATTATAAATGATAAAACCGACATATGTCTCATAACAATAGTACACATGATAGTTTTAGATCATTAATACAATGTTGATCTGACCAACATAGTACAGACACATAACAGTTACAACAATGCCTCGTAGTTTTAGATTTACTGTCACTTAAGCTATACAATGAAACTCGAGATAACTTTGGAGATGAAAAATGTAGCCATCGTGTCTCGAATATTAAAGAGCTCAGCATCATTGAGCGGTCTACAAGTAGGCACAACGAAGTCCTACAAACATGCGAAGAAAATTTCAGTGACTGTAAAATTTCAGAAAGTGCATATCAGATTTTATTTAAAAACAAAACACAGTGATTAAAAACAGAAAACACAATGAAAGTTTCATTTTGCACATCTTTTTAAGTTTTGGAGCAAATGAAAATTGTAGGAGCTGACATAGATGCAATACGGTACTATAATTTAGAAATGTGTTTAGTGTGACATGGTAAGAAATCAGGGAGTACATCCTCACAAAGGACAATAGCTAGTAATTGCTTCTTGAACTGATTTCCCTATTATCACCAAACAGATACGGCTTATGTCTTTGTCTTATGACAAAGTTCAAGTAACAACATCTGATAAGCTAATTACTGAAACCTAACAACAAAAATACTAGCACTAATTTACTATACTCTTAAAAAAAAAAGAAGAACCTGCTACCCTGCCCCTCGAGAGCATGCTAGTGTCCACCATGAACAAAAGGACAAGTTGACATACGAGCAAAGAAGTATTAGATATTATTCAAAGGCTATTTGAACAAGTTTTCCTTACCAAGAAATTCATCAAATGTTTTACATCCGTTCTGGCCCTCTTCCTTCTAGTATCACTTTGACAGAAATTTAAAAAACCCTGTTGCATATGCATGTAGATTAGAAAATCCATAAATATCAACAAATTGACATAACTCTCAAGCTAGATCAGAACTCACTCATCGAATAATCCAGTCAAAATGGTGGAGTCATACCCTTTCCCTTGTATGGAATTCATATACCACACTGTACTCCATTTGATGCTAACCATCACAGCAATCCAATGACCAGTAGTATTGCAAGCAAATATAATAAGCTCCTTAGCAAAGTTGGCCAAGGTAAAGGCTTTTTGCACATAGCTCTTGACAAAATCATTGTCACGTGTAATGGCAGAGAATGCCAACAATTCAGGATCAAGAAAATCAACTGGTTGGTTCTTCTTCTTTACTTCTTGAGTCATGTACCTTACATTAGAAAATTAGGTACAATCAAACTTTATTTCAAAATGCTTTTGGAAGAAATAACAAGAAGTATTTTAGAAATAAGTGTATTGGAGAAGATAAAGTGACAGCATACATGTTTTATAGATCTAATCACAAGTCAGAATGCTACTATTTATGTGACATGACATAATTGCTACTCAATGCAAGAATCAAAGTACAGTACATATCGGCAACATATTTTTTTTGGGGAGAGGTCTTATCATATTATGTGCAGAAACAATAATTGAGGTCAATAACATAGAAAATTTCATTACGAGAAGCTTACCGGCCGGTTCTACAAAAGGTGTTGGCATATCATCAAGAGTGACATCATGGCTGCTCTGATATCCTTCCAATGTGGTAATGTGCAGAACTTGTGGAGGCTTAATTCTGCGTATATCACCCTCATTCCTAAGAAAGAAGCAGCAGATAACTTGAAGGATTTTAGGCCCATCGGTCTCATTCACAGTGTTGCTAAGTTGATAACCAAGCTGCTAGCTAACCGGTTGTCTAGCAAGTTGCAAAAAATGGTTGCTGCTAATCAAAGTGCTTTTGTGAAAGGTAGATGTATTCAAGATAACTTTTTGATGGTGCAACAGATAGCCCGGTTCTTCCACCAACAAAAGCTACCTCGGATTCTTCTCAAGCTAGACATATCAAAGGCGTTTGATTCAGTTTCATGGCCTTTTCTCTTGGAAGTGCTTAGGCATCGAGGTTTTGGAGATCGTTGGTGCTCTATGGTTAGTGGGCTGCTTTGTTCTTCCTCCACCATGATTCTCATTAATGGTTCTCTCGGGGCTGATATTTACCATCAATGGGGTTTACATCAAGGTGACCCCTTATCCCCCATGTTATTCATCTTGGTTATGGATGTTCTGAACACAATTGTGCAAAGAGCGTGCAGCTTGGGGCTGTTGCAGCCTCTTTCTAATCAGCCGGTTCAACATAGAGTGTCTCTCTACGCTGATGACGTGGTCTTGTTCCTTCGACCAGTTGCTCCCGATCTTGACCTCATCATGAATATTCAAAGGGTTTTTGGAGAAGCCTCCGGTCTGCGTACAAATATTCAGAAGAGCAGTGTCACTCCAATACGTTGTTCTCCAGAAAATTTAGTCCAGTTGCAGCAGCATCACCCCTGTGATGTGCTGAGTTTTCCATGCAAATATTTGGGGCTCCTTCTAGCGGTCACCAAACTGACAAAGGCTCAGCTGCAACCTGTGATTGATCGCCTCGCAAATCAGCTTCCTGGGTGGAAGGTGTGACTTGTTTAGCTGAGCAGGGGGAGCAGTAGTGGTAAAGTTTGTGTTGACTGCGACTTGTTTAGCTGAGCAGGGGGAGCAGTAGTGGTAAAGTTTGTGTTGACTGCGACGGTTATCTATTTGGCCATGGCTATAGACCTGCCATCTTGGGTTCTAAAAGGCCTGGACAAAATTCGTCGGGGCTTCCTTTGGAGAGGAAGGAAAGAGGCTAAGGGCGGACATTGTCTTCTTGCTTGGTCTAAGGTCACACGCCCTAGGGAGCTTAGAGGTCTCGGTATTCATGACTTAAAAACTCTTTGCTGGTCTCTTCGGATGTGATGGCTTTGGTTGGCAAAAACTCAACCGGACAAGCCCTGGTCCTCCTTCCCCATTCCGGTCCATAGCACGGTTCAAGCTCTCTTTCTAGCTGGTTTGGACTCTACTGTTGGTGAGGGAACCAACACGCTGTTCTGGCTTGATAATTGGATACATGGCTCTTCATTATCCAGCATAGCTCCTCACATTGCTTCTCTAGTGTCAGCTAAAACAAAGAAGAAACGTTTGGTTGTTGAGGCTTTGGTTGATCAGAGATGGATTTCTAATATCTGTGGGGCCTTGATCGTCCCAGTTATTGTGGAGTTGCTCAGGATTGTTGACCTTGTGGAGGCAGTGCAACTCATTCCGGGTGTTCAAGATGTGCACCGTTGGAAATTCTCCTCTTCGGGATAGTATTCAGCTAAATCGGCTTATGACACTTTTTTTGTTGGTGCCATTCAGTTTGAGCCATGGGAGCTTATTTGGAAGACCTGGGCTCTAAAAAAGTGCCAATTTTTCCTTTGGCTAGCTCTTCATAACCGGTGTTGGATAGCGGACAGGCTTGCGCGAAGGGGACTTCCTCACCCGAGTTGCTGTGTGCTATGTGATCAAGGAGACGAAGATATTCAACATATCCTCATCGGTTGTGTGTTCTCAAGGCAGATGTGGTATCTTCTGTTGAACAGCTTTGGATTGGCGGATCTAGCCCCAAAGCAGGAGGACGCTTCCTTTGCTGATTGGTGGATCAAGGTTGATAAAAAGGTGCATGTGTCGATCAGGAAGGGTATTAATTCCCTGATCTCTTTTGGTGCCTGGCTGATTTGGAGGCAGCGAAATGATGGTGTTTTTAACAATGTTCAGCCTAATCTACAGCGCATCCTTCGCCTGATTAAGGAGGGTAATCTGTGGGTGCTTGCTGGAGCTAGGCAGCTCGCAAGAATTGGTGATGCTGTAACCTAGGGTGTCGGTGCTAGGAAGTGTTGCGGTTTTTGTTTTTCTCGGGGGGTTTTGAGGGGAGGGATGTGGTGTCTGTTATATTGTTTTTTCTCTCTTCTTAATGAAATGATACGCAGCTCTCCTGCATTTTTGAAAAAAAAACTTACAATGTGAAGCTCCTTAAAATCGATATGTCCAAGGCATCGATATGGAAATCATCATACAAATCACTGTAGTCCACACACTACAAGAGCAACACCCCTTTTGCAACACATATATGCGTTGGTAAAAGTTTGAATAAGCGTTGGTATGAGCACCAACACATTTTCTATCCGTTGCAAAAAGTGGCGTTGCAAGGGTCTTCTACAACATATATTTAAGCGTTGGTAACTGTTGAATAAAACCGTTGCAAAGTTGCTACAAATGATAGCAACACTTACATGCGTTGGCATATATGACAAGACAGTTTTTTTTATTCATTCAATGTCAATTCAAGTAATTTCCATGCAGTTTGACCCAATTCAAATAATTTAAAATACAAAATCAATTCTGATGAAAAATACTTTTATTGATTGATAGTTTCAATATTTTATATCATATCTGAAACATTTTACAATAAAAACACAGTTACATTTACTGCTCGGTTCTTTTACAACAAAAGTACAACTCCCACAATATATGCTATACGCTGACAGGTGATCCAGATGAGTAGTCTGTCAATGTAACTGCAGAAAGCTTTAGCTTCCCTGACCACTACTACTGCCCTGGTATAGAGTGATTGCTCTCTTGACCGCATCGACACGAAGCATTAGCTTGTACTCATTGCCGAAGTTCACCAGTCTTTGATTTCTTTTCCGATGGGTTCCACTCAACTGTAACAGGAATATAAAATGGTTATAATGTGAAATCAACACACGACTTTCAAATGGTAGATATTCTTACCAACATCAGGAGTTATGACCTCATTTTTCAATGACGCAATTCTTAAGAGAAGCTTGACAGAAGTTTTGTAGAATGCTGACAGAAGCTTTGCTGCCATTACCATTCTAAAATATTGATGGCTGCTCACAATCTATGAATGAAATCCTGTTCCTTGCACATCCAGTCGCTCCAATGTTCCACAGGTTCCAAACTGCATGGAGTTTTACAGCTATCAAAAGCTAGTGCAAGGAAAAAAAGACAATAACCGATTTCATGAAGGTACCTGTAAACATCTGCTGGTTCCTGATAGATGGTGCCCCTTAAATAATTTTTGGAAAACAGATCGCTCTGAACAAAACATCCCCACAAAAAAAAAATTAATCAGCTCACTTTGACTTCAATATTTCTTATAGTTTAAAAAGAAGTTGAATGTTTTGCTCTACTCCGACCTTAAAAAAATCTCAATCATGCCAGACCTACAATGTTAGTTGAACTCCTCAAAAGCTTATGGTACTAGACTACTAGTCCAATGCTGAACTCTAAGATCAGACATGCCTCCATCATAAAATGGATAAGTAATGAAGGATTTGCCCTACCTGCATATCCTCTCAATTAAAATTAAATAGCATCTTGATTGATATCCTCCTCTTCATTCAGTCGTGCATATCACAATTCCTTTGTGATCATTATACAATGCTGTTAAGGGAATGGAAATATAACAGGTTAGTGGCACAGGAATGAAATTCTGTGCAAGCATCACAACTGAAACTACAAATACTTTGATAGTAACTTTAGAAAAGAAACAACAATGAAATGATTATGTAAGAGCCTACAGGCAGTGTTCTGCTCAAAAGAAGTGCTATCTGAGATCTGAATCAAGGAATTCGAAGACCACAAAGTACCACTGCAAATCCTAGAAGCAATACATCAGTGGAAGAGTATTACAGTGGCTGTTAAACAAATGTCATCTTCAATCATAACAAATAAAGAATAGAACATAACAATAACATATTGATTTCTCATGTATTCAAAACTTTCGACCCAGGCTCTACCAAAATGACATTTATACTGCAGCTCAGCAGAGCGGGGACAGGCAGATCCGAAAAAATCACACCTTGCAGCAGCGTGGAGGACCAGAGTGGCACCAGTGAAAGGGGAGCCGGCTCTACCTGGAGGAGCGGCCAAGGGCGGGGTGGATCAGGCGCATCAGGAGAGGAGTCGCCCAGATCCAGCATCGTGGAGGGGTGTGGAGGGGAGGTGGCGTAGGGGAAGGAAGGGACATGGCCGGGGGTGGACGTGCAGCTCGCCAGCCACAGAGGAGGTGGCGGCGTGGCTGGGGTTGAGGGTGACCTGTGCTCTTCAATTGAGGCAGGTTATAGTGGAAGCATGGTTAAAAACCGGTTTGGTCTTCAAAAAGTTGCTACAGTAAATTAAAAAAACAGAGCAAATTCAAAAATCAAATTTTTTATAGAAAACCGGTCGGTTTAGCGGCTGATTTTTCCGGTTTACTCTTTTTGAATTTAAAATCAAATCAGTTCGAGCGGTTTTCCACCAGTTTTTCTGGTTCACCGGCCGGTTTGACCGGTTTCGGATTTTCAAATTTTTTTGAATTCTAAATTTTTTTAATTTATTAAACCAAAAACCGGCCGACCTAAACCAAACTAGACCGGTTTCATCGAAAATCGCGAAAACCGACTGGTTTTGACTGGTTTTGTAAACCCTGAGTGAATGAGGCCGGTGGGAAGGAGCGGGCTGCATTCGAGTGGAACGGTGCGTTGCAAACGATTTGTTAAAATAGTGGCATTTGTGTTGCAGTGACATGAAAATATCCTACTTCAGATGCAAGAAAGTGACGAGGTTTCAATGTCACGACAAAGCTCCTCTAATTCTCTCTACAACCATTCATATAGAAGTTATGGAGGCTAATGCACGAACGCCCAGCCTTCAGAAGGTCACTTGCACTCGTTATTTTCTTCCCATAAATGAATTTCGAGTTGGGTTGACCCCGTGCTGATGAGACCGGCACCTTATCTTTGGTATTGATGTCCCTTGTCTTCTTTGAGCTCTTTGTAGCACTTCCAAAGGCTATGGATGACGCTTTGACCTCCTTCTTTAGGCCTTTATTAGTACTCTTGGGTACATTTGCTCCCTTCTTTGTTTTGACTAATTCTTGGCTTTCGCTCAAAGATTTGAGTTTTGATTGTTTTTTTGCTCCCTTTGCTGGATCCACAGGTACTAAAACATCCTTCTCTATGTGGTTGATCACAACATGTTCTCTTTTTCATTGTATCCTTTGCACAAGAGCCTGCCTTACTATTCTTATCTCATCATTTGGGAGAATTTCCATGTCCCTATCCCGATTCTTGCTATCAACAAAATCCACAAAGGCCACTACATAAACTTCACGAACAGGGATGCTGTGCAAGACCTTTTGTTGAGGATAAATTTGTCCTCTTGCTATTTCAACTTGAAAGCCATCAATGATTTGCAAAAGAGAGCACTATCTTTTGAAACTTTACAAACTCTCGATCATTATTAATATCATTTCCCTCTGCATCAAGCACCATCTGGTCAATATCATCAACAATAACAACATGAACATATTCATCACTGATAGATAAGATGTCATCATCTTTGAGATGCAGATTTTCTACATTGCAACTAGAGGGGATGCGATCCATATTTTCACATGTGAATTCCTACAAATCCTTCTTCACCATGCTTATTCTAAATTTTATAATTCTTATTAAATCCACGCATGATCAAATGAGAATAGAGGTGCATGAAATGTGAAAACTTCTTATCATTGCGACAATCATGGCATGAACAGAACATAGCCGTCTTCTTCTTCTGCTTCATATCCTTCTCCACAGTATCAATGAAAGCTATGACACCATTAAGGTAGTCATCACAAATACGATTCTCAAGGTACATCCAATCATGGTTCGACATCTGTGGTTTCAAAACAAGTAGTATGTCAAACACAAACTCATGAATTGTAAAATTTTAGAATAGCCCACATGCTACAAATCCACTAAGGTACATATGAAACACAATACTTACTTTGAGCGGCGGAAGAAGCATGTTTTCCTGGCTACCAACAGTAAACACCTAGATGTTGATGCAGCATATATGTGCACAGATAAGCAAGCCGTGTAGAAAAAACAATAAGCTGGTGCGGGGTGGGTGGGGTTTAGGATCGGGTGGGGGCAGGGGTGGGGGTGGGGTGAGAAATTTCCCTCACCTAAGAGTTGATCATGGGGTACGTGCAGGTGGGGGGCGGGGGTTGAGGATCGATTTCTCTCACCTAAGAGTTGATCATGGGGTGGGGGTAGGGTGGAGGTTGAGGCCGGATCGATTTCCCTCACCTAAGAGTTTGATCATGGGGTGGGGGTAGGTGTAGGATCTTGCTCATGGACAACACCAGCTTGGGGATCAGACTGGGTCTCTCTCACGAAAGAATTTCGTGGCCTGAAGAGGGGAAGAATGCCCTACATCGGAGACGGGCCTTCAAAACTATGTCTCTAAAATCGAGTCATCAGCGACGGCTACACTACCACCGTCTCTAATATGTATCATCAGCGACACCTGTATAATGCACGCCTCTAATAGTACTCCAACCAGAATCAATGGTGATGAGTTGGTAAGCCGCGTATACATAATCTCTAATAAGTATCATTAGCGATGTAGTCTTAAACCGCGTCGCTGAAGGCTCAACATCAGGTGTGTTTAGATTATTCATCTTCATTGAATGTGTGTGTACCTCACAGCTTTTTTATCGGTAGGTGGCGGCTGGTGAAGGCCCGTCTGTCCTTTGTAATCCTTCACGTTCGAGCATGACATACAATCTTTATTATAAGAAAATGTTGAGTGATTGTAATCCAATTTGGTGGCATCGCCCCGATAGTTCCTGGGTGCCTAGTACTAAGTTCTGTACGTGTAGGTGATCATATTTTGCTAAATAGCTCGTATGACTAAAGTTAGGAAGTACATAAGAAACTTAGGCTTGCCTGTATTTTTACAACTAACTTATCTTATATATCTTAAGAGTAGAGTAATATAATGCATGAGACTTAGGCTTGCTTGTTTTTATACCACTATCCTCTTTATTCTTCATCCCTGCCTGAGAGTTTGGCTATTCAATTAGAGCTGAACCTCAAATATAGTACATAGTATGAATTCTATTTTACCTTTGGCTTCCTGTGCGATAAATATGATACATTGGAATACTCTTGGTGAAATGCTACAATGTTATTTTGGTGTGCTTTTAGAATCTTATCTGATTGCGGTTTGCGGAGTGATTTACCATTGCTAGTATTTACACCACCACTTCAACTCTAGGTCATCAACTCTTCCCTCTTTCCAAAGGCAGTTCCATAACATGTGAGAACATGCTAACCAAAGATAACTTGGCAAGCAGAAATTGGGATAAATGTAAACTTAATACCTTTTGTATGTCTAATGAAATTATTGCTCACCTATTCTTTAGTTATCATAATGCAAGATATCTTTGGAATTTGGTACATATTACCTTTGAAATAAGACCACCTTTAAATGATATCATATGTTTAGAACTTTGTTAAATAGTTTTGAGAAAAATTACGACAACAACTAATATTGAGGGTATTGGCTTTATTTTGTGCAATATGACTCAGTAGGAATGATGTTATGTTTGACAAGGCTTCAACAAAAACATATTGGCTCCGTTTCTGGAGTTAACTTGAGAAGATAGAAGCGGACAACGAAATAATAAAGGCCACATGCGAGAGGTTAGAGATGGTGGCAATGCAGATTTCATCGACCATTGATGGAGATTTAGCAATAAAATTTGCTTGTAATAATCTTTTATTTTTGAATTATCTGGTTGAATGGGTGTCTTCAAATTTATTTGCTTCAGTCTGTTGAAGAAAAGGCCGGTACGCTATTACTATTATCTCTACTTTTTAAAAAACATATATTTTCTTTTCTATTACACACGATAAAATATCTTCAACAGATATAAGCTAGACTATGTGCACATAGAAAATGCATCAAAAGTTATCTTTTTTACAAATCTGACGGTTCAAATCTCTCCTCTTACGCAACTTAAAAATCTAATGAATGAGCTCCTCTGGATCTTCTAGATGTTGAGGTCACACAGACTATTATTAGTTAACAAAATATAACTAACCAGAACAAATATTAATATATTACTTCTTAAATTAATATTTTTTTTAGATCATAGCACGGATACTCTGTAGACACGTCAAATAACTTGGCCGAACCAGCATCCTGCAGTCGACGAGGTCGGAGTTCCCAGCGCTCAACGGCCATAGTGCTTCTTACGTCATGCAAAACTCTCCGTTCTCAGGTTCGTGCCCAGAAAACAGATGTCAGAAAAAAAAAAACGTGCCATGAACGTCCATCGTTCAGCAAAAACAGAAAGGCCCAATAAACCAAACCCCATCAACGATCTAAGATAGCTCGATGCTTAGAGATTCTTTATTATACACCTTGAATAATCGGCTTCTACGTTGGTATGGGGAGCAGACTCAGCAGAGCAACATATGATCTCCAACTGGCATAATAAAAATAGAAGCAACTTCGGGTACAAATTTTTGGTTATAGGAATATTATATCCAAGTTGAAAATATTCCCTGCAGCAATATGATCCCTCGTCAGAAGGATTTCTTTTACTGAATCGTCTGCTGTATGGTTTACGATCTACTCCCATGTTATTTGCAAAATGAAAAGCACGATCTGTCATTAGGCGTTGCGATGCGACATGCTGATTTTGAGTTTTATAATTTTTATTTTCACAATTAACTAGAATCATTACATGAGTGAATGTCAACTTTGAATATTAAGAAACCAAGTGCATACATTCAGAACTTAATAAAAATTAGGGCACTATTGGCAGAACTTTTATTTTAAGGCTTAGGGTTTTAGCTCCTCCAAAAACGGCTCGGACTCTGACTTTTTCTAGAGCTCTGGCTCTTTTAAAAATAGTTTTAAAAGGGCTTCACCACTGGCTTCTTCTATTTTTTTTAGTGGATAATATAGTTAAATCTGCATGCTACCCTTGTATTTTTCAATTCAAAAACTTTGTTCGTTAGTTCAACGTTCTACTTTTCTCTAGCCGAACCCCCACATAACGTTCTACTTTTAGGGCTCCCGCTTCACCATGCGGCTCCTTCCTATAAAAAAGGAAATTCAGCTTCACCTTTGCCTATTTGGTATGGCTTCATATATCTGAAGCCGACAGAGAAGCCCTACCAAACGGGCCTAAAGATATATTTTGAAGACTGCTTCATGTATGCGAAATCACAAATCTGGTAAAGATAATAAAAAAACAATTTCTTCGTGCATGACATCTACCACTACTATTTAAAAAGCATAGTTTTCTTTTCTACATATACCTGATAAAACATCTTCAACATATATAGATTAGATTACGTGCACATAGAAAAACGCACGCTGTATCTTTTTATAAATCTGACGGATGAAATATCTCTACAGACACCCGTTACAAATCTAACGGATGATTTCTTTCGGATCTCTCAAATTTTAGACGCACAATGACAATTGTTAGTTAAAAAAATAAAACTACCCGGAACAAATATATGAGATACAAAGAAAATTGTTAGAAAACAAAAAAACTTCATTTCGGTTAATATTAGTATTAATAGTGAAGAATAAAAAACTTTAAATTTTAATATTAATATATTATTTTTTTAAGTAAATATCTTTTTTAGACTGTAACATTAGCAGAGGTATCGGGACTGGTCTTTAAAAAAAAAGAACATGTGAGAATTGAACCAACGTGCACTTCGGCTTTAGAGGTGATAATTGAAGATCCTTATACTTACCTCTGAACCTCTTATATTTAATCAAATGGATTAGTTTTCAAAATAACGGATTAGGTTAACTAAGTTTCGAAGTGACTGAGTGAACCTAAGGATCAATTTGCACAAAAAAGATGGTTTTGATTTTCTATTATTGTCTTTACTAGAAAGAGAAATGACCTTATTTTCCGTGAGTAATTCTGAAGCATAACTTATTTTTTTAGGTCTAACAATAATATCTCATTATATATTTAGCATTGCAGCTGACGGTTTACCGCTTAAATAGCATGTCAAATATACTGCAGCCAGTTGTGGGGATGACAGGTCCTGCCGCTGCCGTTTGCCATTTTAAATGCCACTATAAAAACAGGATAGACTGCACGGTCACAGCAATAATCCTCCATTCTGCTCGAATCACCACGAAAAAGTGTATAGGACGCCAAGATAACAAGGATATACGCATGGAGTCCTCCCGCAAGTTCTTCCCGGCTGCTGCCCTCCTCCTCTTGCTCGTTGTTGTGGCTACAGGTATGACTGTATGAGGTCATAGGGATAGATTACTCTGTGATCTATTTATTTTTAAGTATGTGTCATTTAGACAGCAATTTTCGTTTCAAATAAACTAAAGTTGTTGCCTGCACCATACCAATTTAAAAACAGAGACAATATTTTTGAGAGAGAGGCATTCATTTTTCTGTGCTTTCAGTGACAATACAATGAAATGAAATACCGTAGATGTTTCTAAAGATTTTGTTTGCGGTTAATTCAAATAACAATACATTTCTTCTATGTGCGTTTCAGGGGTGACCACGGCGGCGGAGCACGCAAGGATGTGCGAGGCGAAGAGCGCCCAGTACACTGGGATCTGCATTAAGGACAAGGAGAACTGTGCCACCATCTGCCAGGGCGAGGGTTTCACCGGCGGACATTGCAGCGGCTGGAAGCGGGACTGCATGTGTACCAAGGCCTGCTAGGATGCATGATTACGATTTAAGAGGGCGCGATAGTTCACTACATTAACCACATAACGTACGAGGGGTCTATGAGATGGGCCACGCAAGCGAAGTGTACATCCGTTGATATTTAATTTTTTCCTAGTAAACATTATTTATTTTTCTTTGTTATGTGATTAGAGTTGCTCTTAAATTATTGAAGAGAACCTACTAGTTTTCTTCCCTACATAATGTCAATGAGCCGGTGAAACAACTTTATGTATTTGTTACTTAATGCTGATCTGTATTACAGTCTACATCAGCGTTCCAATATTTAAATATTTCTCACTTTAGTCAAAGTCCAATTCTGGTAGCTTTGACTAATATATATATATATATCAAAGACCAATTCTTGTAGGTTTGACTAATATATATATATATAAAGAATTACTTCTGATAAAAGTTTATTTCATGACGAGTCTAATGACATAATTAGTAAATGATAAAATATGAGAAATGCTAGACCTACGAACTGATCTTACAAACCTCCTATGAACTAGACATTGCCTCTCCTACTTTCCCTTCCTCCCTCGTGTGAGCCATTTTTAACAATTTCATAAGATGTTGTACGTAGATGTTGCATTGCTCATAAAATATTATCAATAATATATTATTAATGGTCAAAGTTAAAGAAGTTTGACTTTGACTAAGTTTAGAAATTCTTATGTTTTGGAACGGAGGGAGTATCTATTAGTAGTGCCACCAAACACAAATCATTGTGTTTCTAAATTAACAACTGTGTGATATTTAGAAAATTTTATTTCTATTTCAAGTTTTCTGTTCAAAGTGAAGTGTCATACTAGAAAAGATTCATTTCACCTGTAAAAATTTGAATTATTTTCCCAATATTTTCTTTTTACTTTGCAATTTGTTTCAAAAGCTTGTTATGGCTTGGTACCACGGAGAAGGATCATAGAGCAAGTTCTTCATCTACAACCGGAAATAAATAATTGAGAGAGCATGTGTGAGGGAGGATAAACATCAACTTGATGTGTACTTAGGGTGCGTGTGACAGCTCGAAATGTTTCTATTTATGGTGAGACTCAATTGACATGTCAAACGCATCCGAAGCAAAATATTTTGAGCAAAAATTGGTGTTAATCATTTTTCTTTTTTTGGCCTTAAATGCGAAACGGCTAACATGTGCTTCACTGGAGAAACATTTCTTTATTCCTGCATCCCATTCTACTTGTTCATTAGCCTTGTTGTGTCCTATAGGCACTGAATCGAAGCTTGGGGATGTTGGCCATTGATGATAGGTTAGGTTGAGCAAGGGGAAGATGAAGGGAAAACAAAGAATAGGTTCTTAGGCAATGGTCTAAATGGGTTGAAATAGTTGTAGCCCAGTTCAAAGGTATATGGGTCATTTCAGTCACCCTCCTCTCTTTGTTAAATGCAAATCAGAAAAATTGTTCAAACAGTTATAGATGTGATTCTATTTCAACATCACTATGAACATTTTAAGGAAAGAAACTAAAATGCTTCTTATTCTTAGAGAATCTTGAACTATACTGTACACACATTTATATAGTGACCAAATTGGTGATTATGCATTATATATCACCTTAGGGAGTTGCAACTTCAAAAGTAAGAGTGAAAAACACCAAGAAACTTGAAACTTCTTTTTTTAGTGGTTATGTCACAATAATGTTTAGGTTCATGGAAAACTTTGACCTCTACAATGCTATCCAGCAAAGGGACATATGTCTTTAAGATAGTGTTTTCAAGTTTTCGATTCTTGATTGTGATATATACTATGCATTGCTGATTTTTTAATGCTATGGTCCTTCCATGTTTCAATCTAGTTGTGTTTTTTTTTCCAGGCTTTGTGTCACACCCGAAAATTTACATTTCGGGATGTGAATAGTTTCCTCCATTCATATTCCTCAAGCACTCAAAACCAAAGAAATGACCATTAGACTTCCACAATATCTCTTTCCCTTCATCTTCCCGACCATTCCCACCCTTTCTATCTTCTCGACGTTCTCCCCACTTCCTCCCAACCCTCTCACATTCCTCTCTTCCCAGGCAACTCGCGAGCAGATGTGACACCTCTAATTCCCGTCCACATTTCCGGTGATCCATCCAACAAAATTTTACTATATTTTGCTAGGAGGTGCACCTTGATGTCCTCTACAACCTATAAAAAATCAGGGCAATTGGAGCTCTGTATCTTCCAGCATCTCCATCGCAATGGCTATTGCTCCCTGTTCTAAACGGGTCCATCAAGTAAATCGCTAATCTCTCCCTTGTTTCTCTCAATTTTGACCATCCCTTGATGAGAATCTTACATCATGTTGTGTTCTAGAGAGTACCCTTCTAAACCACCAAAGGATTCTCCAAAATTCGCTATGGTGCTTCCAGGAACGCAATTTGTTTTTCAGGACCTAATCCTGATTCAACCAATTGATCTCTTTTTCATGTTAAATCTTATCCAAATCATAATATGTCTATTATGTTTCACATAGTTAGGCATGTTTCTGTTCAAAGATTTCCTTGAATCTTGTAGTGAATCATCAGGAACGTATATGTCTTTGTAGTGTTGTTTGTGGACAGAAAGACATGTAGCCGTCGTCACTGCTTGTTATCAACTAATGTGTTGAACATTCCTGTTCTATAAACTTGGTGAGTTTCAAAAACCTTGTTAGCACTCCATAATGACCCTTCAACCTTGTTAGCACTCCATAATGACCCTTCAATGTTTCATATGATTCTTAGTTTTGTTTGCTTGCTTATTTAATTGTCAGTAATCTCGTGAAGTGAAGAATACAAGTCGAAATCAACAAGGATATGAAGCAAAGCTTGAAGACCACTCAGCAACATTTTGAGGCAAGTGTCCTTGACCACACTGTACCTATTAGGATGACATAGAAATTTAGAAATTGTATGCTAGTCTTAAATTGAAATCTTATGTAGGGTTTACTAGAATTTTCCTTATTTTCTTTGAAACCGGTTTGTGGCATATAGGTGTGGTGGTAGGTTGTTTTTAATGCTTAGCCTTGTTGTCATAGCAGGGTTTTGGGAAAACTTATAATACTAAAGTTGATTAATGGTATATTTATCTTCATGCTAAATAAAATAGTAATGACTTAGTGTATTGAGAATCTGAGCAGGATAGATACTATATGGTATGATGTTGTTGGTTGTTATTTGGTCTTTATGGTATGTGCTAGTGCCTGTTGTAGATTTTTGTAACACCTCGCATCCAAAGTCTACTTACAGCTCAGCTCCCACGTGGAGCGGGCTCGCGTATTCATTTATAGCATCTCGTTTACGCTTTCGGCCTCGCTTCGTGTAAAAAGGTTAATTCGGAGGTGCTATGGTTGGAATAACGGAAGTTATAAACTGGCCTTCACCTCCGTACACAACCAAAGTGAGACTAATCCCACCTCTCCACTTCAATTATGGGCCATTAAGGCCCAAACCATGCCGTATAACTACATCTACATGCTTGGGCTAGGGTGTTACAATTATAAGGACTGGTTCGTGAACCATATAACCTGGTTTTACAGCGTAATTACAAGGCTTATATGGGTAGGCCTCACTGACTAATTGGTTGAACTTAGTTTAGTATAAACCATGTGGCAATGTAGTGGTGCAAGAGGTGGCTTCTGTGGCGGAGGGAAAATAGACTCTATGGATATTGTGGCAATGAAACCTTAACGGGTGTATATTGACTAAGTGACACCTTGTAAAGGTTTTGCAATGATCTTCTGACCTCACACCAAAAGAAGTGTGTAATGTATGGACGGATACTGGCATAAAGAAGATTTTAGTCCACTGATAACAGGGGATCTAATCACGATTTGTATGTCATGACAGCCATGCTCACTATCAAGATCAGCATGAAGTGCTTCACAATTAGTTCAATTGTATGGGTTGGTTGGTTCTGGTTGGCCATGTCTTGGTCGTCAGGTGGGACCTGATGAGTTTGTAACCAAATGTTGGTATCCTGGTGAGCTTAGTAGTCAGATAGAATCCGATGAGGTCTCTTTGATACTTCTTTTGTTGTGGAAGTTCAAACTTAGTAAATAGGTTGCTTAGGGTCCCTTTGGTTGGGGTGGTTTTTGGCTTTTGCTTAGCTCAATCAAAGAGGTGAACTTTTATAAAAGTTCTTTCGAGAAAGTAGCTTTTTCCTATTACAAATGCAAAAGCAGGTTTGGACTTGCTTTATCCGGTGTGGGTGCCGATTTATATATATATTATAATTATGTAATTATAATTACATTACATAATTATAATTATATAATATAATTATGATTTATATAACTATATGTTACTATAATTACAATTATGTAATATATAATTATATTATATATTATATTATATTTGTAATGTATAGAATATATATTATAATTATATATGTATATAATTTACATATAAATTGTATTGCAGTTTCACAACCTCACAGTTGCTCTAAGCTAAATGGCTTTTAGCTTTCTCACAGCTTATATTTTACACCAGCTTTTCGATACTCGTAGTTCACAACAGCTTTTTCACAGCTCATAGCTCAACCAAACATACCCTAAGTAATTAAATAGTCTAGTTGGTATTAGTGCATTAAACTTTGAGTAGCCTTTCTTGATCATGGCACCCATGTCATGTTTTTCTACACTTTGTGAGTACTTTATATACTTACGCATATTGCTTTTGTTATTTTATTACTCATAAATGCTAGTGAAAAGAAAATCAATCAAATCAACTAGTAAATTGAAAATAAAGCATAGAAGGTCGTGTTATAGGCAGTTGATTGCCTGTGGTATAAACTAAAGTTTTCTCCTTCCGCTGGTTTTCAAAACTCTGATATTTATTGTTTGTTTATCGATATAAAACTTATTATCACTTAATTATCCTATATCTTAACATATATGTAGATATCATCAAAATTTGTATTTACAAAATCTGGTGTGACACTTTG
>BCLH01000193.1:199609-220934 GCA_001602315.1 Zoysia pacifica | reverse complement strand
AAGCATAGAAGGTCGTGTTATAGGCAGTTGATTGCCTGTGGTATAAACTAAAGTTTTCTCCTTCCGCTGGTTTTCAAAACTCTGATATTTATTGTTTGTTTATCGATATAAAACTTATTATCACTTAATTATCCTATATCTTAACATATATGTAGATATCATCAAAATTTGTATTTACAAAATCTGGTGTGACACTTTGGATTCTTTCAATTTCTTGTTTTATATATGATATTTTAAGTGGCAAAATTTCATTCTTTACTTTCAATACTACTTGAATATAGTAATGTTTTGAACTCATGAGTTCTTAGCAAACTCATTCGAGTTGTTGTTTATTGTTTGTATGTCACTTTAATAAATACGAAAAGTCTACAGAATGTAATAATACTTGAGACCGTCATAGAAGATTAAATTTATTTATAGGGTTTAATTTTACATAGTGTTCATTTCTATTTTTAAAAATGAGTAGAAACAATATTTTATTCACATTTCTACGTACTTTCAGTTAGAAACCATTCGTTTTTGAGTGAACGAGAACAAAATTATGAATGTTCTGGAAGCCCCTCAACCCGTCTTCTCCAAATAGTCACTCTGTTGTCTCGGATATAAAACCGCAGCTCATCCCTAAACCCAGCCTCGCTACTGTACTTCCAAATCCTCTTTGTTCCCTCCACCTTATCTTCTTGAGTCACCAGCACAGGCACCCCCTCCCGCTCACGGAATGGCCTCATCCAACGCCATTTCTACCGCCTCCCTCCTCCGCCCGCTCTCTCAGGTCAGCCTTCGTATATCATCTCTCGCGCAGTTTCTTGCTTCCCCTATGCGGTTTCGTGGTTCCTGATAATTGTTGTTTCTTGGAAAGAATTTAGACCATCCGAATTGCCCAATTTGGGCCCTTTCTTGTCCCGTGAATTGTGTTTTTTTTTTGTCAGAATTTTGCGTCCTCTCTGGTAATTCACTGCCTGATGTTCTTGTTGGCTGCAAGCAGGGCAAATCAAAGGGCGCCAGGAACAGCAGGACGCAGCGGTTTGTGGTGCGCGCCGAAGCGAAAGAAATCGCCTTCGACCAGAAGTCGCGGGCCGCGCTCCAGGCCGGAGTCGAAAAGCTTGCCAATGCCGTCGGTGTCACTCTCGGGCCACGCGGTAACTAATGCCCACTTTTAACTTTAGACAACAGTATAGCAGCCATAACAGGCTTACTAATTGCTTCTCCAGAATTGCTATATGCATTGATCAATTCTGTCTCCGATGATGCAGCACTGGCATTTGTATGTAACTTGCCCCTGGTTCCAGAATGATATCACCAGCTTTAGTAAAGGATGAACAGTGATTTTGCTACAAGTGAATCTGGTTCTTAAAAGGCTAAAAGCTACATTTGCTTTTTTTTTATGCCCTATTTTTTGATTGTTTTCATATATGGACATGTTCCCTGTCGAAGAAAATAAGCATTTTTGGGTTTGGTCACAAATAAACACTTTTAATTTTGATCATCAATGGTGGACGATTCTTTACATTTTGATCTAGTACAAATGATGTTATTAGATTAGTTGTACAATAAAATATCACAGTAAGTAACTCTTTATATTTAAAATGATTTATTTTAGAGGTATTGGTCAAATTTATAAAATCTAGACTTTGTTTAAACCCAGAAATTCTTGTATTCTTGGAAGAAGGGAGTATTTTTATTCTTTATAGTGCATTTTTTGTGAGTTTTAAATTGAGTTGTGTGTGACAATGTTTTGAAAGGAAAATTCACAGTTCAGTCTAGCTTAAGCAATCTGAGGCCTTTGGGGTGTGTTTGCAGGAAGGAATGTTGTGCTGGATGAGTATGGTGCCCCCAAAGTTGTAAATGATGGAGTCACTATTGCCCGTGCAATTGAGCTGTATGATCCAATGGAAAATTCTGGAGCAGCATTGATCCGTGAGGTGGCATTTTTATTACAACTAAGGCATAATATGTCATTATGTTATTGCAATATTCTGAATTCCTGAGCCACATCGGTCCATTTTTTTAATGGCTATAGGTTGCTAGCAAGACCAATGACTCTGCTGGGGATGGAACTACCACTGCCTCTGTTCTTGCTTGTGAAATAATCAAGCTGGGCCTTCTTAGTGTAACTTCAGGTGCAAACCCTGTGTCACTTAAGAAGGGAATAGACAAGACCGTGCAGGGTATAGTTGAGGAACTGGAGAAAAAGGCGAGACCAGTCAAGGGTGGTTGTGATATCAAAGGTGACTGTTATATTTTCAAATTAGACCATCTGCCTACTGCAACTTCTTTGGGATTAAAAGACTTTGTTATTGTTCCTCAAATTAGACTTTGCTTGTTTGAAAATCTTTTACTTCTTAGTCTAGAGTTCTCAGGAGGCAGCATACCTAATTTGGAGTTTATTCTCTCTTTTTTTGGAATAAGTTGGAGTTTTTTTTCTGTATCACAGCTGTTGCCTCTATCTCTGCTGGAAATGATGACTTTATTGGATCGATGATTGCCGATGCTATTGACAAAGTGGGCCCAGATGGTGTCCTTTCGATCGAATCTTCATCATCTTTTGAGACTACTGTTGAGGTTGAAGAAGGCATGGAGGTTAGTTCAAAACTTAACATGTAAAACTGTTATTTTTGTATCAATAGAATGTTTAAGTGTTCTTTTTTTGGGAAATTTGATGTTATTACAAATAATGTCACATGATGTAATAAGTTCTACTTCTTACATTTGTTTTTCTCAAACAATGCAGATTGACCGTGGTTACATTTCCCCACAATTTGTGACAAACCTTGAAGAATCAATTGTGGAATTTGAGAATGGTAAGGTTCTTATTACTGATCAGAAGATCACAACCATAAAGGAAATCATTCCCCTTTTGGAGAAGACAACCCAGTTGAGAGCCCCGCTGTTCATTATTGCTGAGGACATTACTGGTGAAGCTTTGGCTACCCTAGTAGTAAACAAGCTTAGAGGAATCCTTAATGTTGCAGCAATTAAAGCTCCAAGCTTTGGTGAGCGGAGGAAGGCTGTTCTTCAGGATATCGCCATTGTGACAGGTTTATATTGCAATCTACAATGACAATTTTTCTTAATTCTTTCTTCACATTGGCAAATAATTTTTGTTGTTCTCTGTTGTTACTGAATTCCTATGATTCATGGGTCATGACTTTGGTCCATTTTTAGAGGAATGTTGCTGAAAATCAAATCATTTCATATACTACTTCATTCCCCTCATAATGTGTCTAAGAGACAGATCAGGTTTCTAAAATATAATTAATGGCCCTTTAGTTTAATTGATGTCCCATATTTTCTTGCCTCTTTTGGATTAGCATCAGATGAAACAACGTCAAGTGACTGTATTTATCGATTGCATGGAAATGTCAGGAGTACACAGATTAAAAATTGATGCTGGTGTTCGTTATTTCTTGTTAAATGTGGATAGAGTAGTTGAATTCAGTGTACCAATTTCCGGAATTATTTATTATCCTTGTAATACTTACTAGAACACTATTATATTGCAATTTACAAAATATTGAAGCAAGATAATACCATAGTTAGTTGCAGATAGCATCATTTATAATGTTTTCACTTGCAGAACTCTATAAGAGCTCTCAACAGATGAATGACTTTCTCACATCAGTTTTTTTTATATTTATTATACTTGCATTTTTGTTTCACAAGCTTATCTCATGTCTCAATTGCAGGGGCTGAATTCTTAGCAAAAGATCTTGGTTTGTTGGTTGAGAACGCAACTGTAGATCAACTTGGGACAGCGAGGAAAGTTACAATACATCAGACTACTACGACCCTCATAGCAGATGCAGCCAGCAAAGATGAGATCCAGGCAAGGGTAGCACAGCTAAAGAAGGAGCTTTCTGAAACTGATTCAGTTTATGACTGAGAAATTGGCTGAGAGAATCGCAAAGCTTTCTCGTGGTGTTGCTGTTATAAAGGTGGGAGCTGCAACTGAGACTGAGCTCGAGGACCGCCAGCTACGAATTGAGGATGCAAAGAATGCCACTTTTGCAACAATTGAGGAGGGTATTGTTCCTGGAGGTGGTACTGCTTATGTGCACCTATCTACTATGGTCCCTGCTATCATAGAGAAAATTGAAGACCCTGATGAGCGCCTTGGTGCTGACATTATTCAAAAGGTAACTTCATTGACACATCTTACTGTACTGTGTATTGAACTGTGCCTAATTTTGTGGTTTCAAATATACACTGTTAGACATAATTAGGACCCATCATGTAGCAAGTACTTTGTTAGTTTCATAACACTAGGCTTGAATAGCAACAAATATCTTTGCAAAGGTTGGTGAAACATAATTCTGAGTTCCTGCCACAACTATATATTTCCGTGGAGTAAGACCTCATCTTCTGCAGGCACTGGTAGCACCTGCTGCACTTATTGCCAGCAACGCTGGAGTAGAAGGGGAAGTGGTCGTTGAGAAGGCTAAGAGAGTGAATGGGAAGTGGGTTACAATGCGATGACAGACACATATGAAAACCTGATCGAGTCCGGTGTGATTGACCCTGCTAAGGTGACTAGGTGTGCCCTCCAGAATGCTGCCTCAGTTGCTGGAATGGTGCTAACCACGCAGGCAATTGTTGTTGAGAAGCCGAAGCCAAAGCCTAAGGTGGCTGAACCAGAGGAGGGAGCCCGTACGGTGTAAATTTTTTAACAATATTGATACCTTGGTTTCGATGATCCAGATCAATTGAAAGGGTAGAAATTCAGTTTGAGTTTTTTTTTTTTGGCTCGGAACTAGTAAAGGATGTAGAATTGGATTCCCATTTTGTGAAAGAGGGAAATTTTGCCTGGTCTGAACTCATGTGGACCAAAAATATTCATCATCATTTTTTCAATAAACTCGTGTTGATGTTTCAATGTATTCAATATGAGTTCATTTAACTTGTTTTGCCTGCAACATGGAGTTGAACTATGGTACAGGCCAGATGCCTTTCCACAGTATTTTGAGCTGGTCAGCCAAAAATGAAGCTAGATTGTACCCCCTGTCCTAATTAACAAGGAGTGGGCAAGAAGAAATAGAGTTGTATTGGAAAGTGATTATAAAAGTTTTTCCTTTTAAAAAAATGTAGAAGCTAGAATGATAATTAAGTTGGATCGGAGGGTGTAGTTTGCAATGTACTGACTGTTTCCATGGCAGAAAAATATTCTGGTGAAGACACCAACTGCATTGGAGGTGATAAACTCAAAACGGCGGCTGTGCTTGTCGGGATCATGTACTCTGAATACGTGTGGACCCAGTGTAAATATGTCGAGATTATGTATTTCGGGTATCTGCGGATCCAGTGTAAATACGAAAACCTAGCCGTGGAGTACGGCCCACAACTCAATTCATAGCTCACGAAGGACTTCATCGCGTCGAACCACAAAGAGATGTCCGACCACTTAGGGTCGGGATTGCCCGAAGATATCGTCTGGCTTCCGATGGCCAAGCTCATCGGAAGACATCTACTCGACCACCCTAGGATTGGGGCCGTCATGACAAAGTCCGACCAACAGGTTGGGAACCACCATACGAAACCGATCCCATGGGTCGGCCACCGTCTCAACAATGACTCTCTGACAAGTGCAGAGATTTTTGACGTTGTACAGCAGACGGTAAAGCAGTTCAGCCAGGATAAAGCAACTCAGTAGGAGGTAAAGCAGTCCAACGGATGATAAAGCTAACAGCAAAGCAATTTTTGTCCCCAACGTTGGACAAATGACGATCGAATGACACCGACAAGCTGCTTCGAAGCCAGCGGACGCCAGATAATCAACTTCGTAGAAGACCACGGTCACACCCGTCAAGGGGCCGCACAATTTTATAGACGCTAAGCCTTGTAATTTCGGTCTGACCCCTATATAAAGGGGGCATAGAGGGCATTAGACGACGGGTTCACATAGTTTAAGTCTTTGTACACACCACACAAACGTGTGCTAGAGTTCTTGCTCGAGCTAGAATTCTTCTGTCCATATAACTCTGTTTCGAGCTTATACCATTCACTCTATTTTTAGACGTATGGTATTACACCTCTATGATGGCCTAAAACAGGTTAAATTTTGAGTCTTCAGGCACCTCGACTCGAAGAGTGCACCAAATCTCTCTTTAAATACGTAAATTTTACAATTTTACTGTACCGCTGATCAGAACACCGACAGTGCAAGCCAAAATTGGTGGATTTTGTCGTTCCGCATGGACCAATAAGTAGTGTGATTTCGTCCACAGGACCCCAGTTGATCTCGTCACTGTGAGCTACTGGAAATGTGGCACTCATAGTCATGGACAAACACTCAGAATCCTCACATCGAACGAGATAGCGGACGGATGACTCGATGTAACGGAATTTTACACGGCGTCTGCTAAGGATGGAATTTGCTCTAGACATCAAGGCAGACCATGGAGCAAGTATTCAATCCAATAATGGCTAAATTCCGGTCAAGAATAATAGAAATCAGAAGCAGCAAAATCAACATGCATTCTGACTGATTCAAGTACAATAACACATCAAGAACTTAAAAGCTGTGATTCTGACTGATTGAAGTCTACTAACACTGTATATTTTAGATCCGAACTAGAAAATGCACGCGGCATTACCACACTTGCTCTGTTTTATTCTTGTTCAGCGCCTCTGTTTCATCACTTTGGTTGGATTTTCTATGTCCAGCTCGCAAATTCCAAATTAGGTTTGGCGAGCAAGCTTAATGAAATTAAGAAACAAAAGCCAGGTAGTGATTATGTAATAGAAATCAGTCTGTCCAACTGTTACAACATGCCTTTACAGAGGCCTGCATATCAAGATATTCAAACAAAATATTATATTATATAATTTAAATGTGAAAGAGATGTATAACTTGTATAGTGGTTGTCGGAATCATATATCTTAGGTATTTACAGTTTTAGCCCACTCAAAAGGCTCAGCTATAAAAGACAGCCATTACAGGTCGTGGTTCAATTCCACCAAACCAAGGCCTGTCCGACCCCGGGTCGGACGTCGCCCATCTCGTCCAACCTCCGGGTCGGGCACCGCCTTACTTGTCCGATGCTTGGGTCGGACATAGCTTTTGAATGACCAACCCCCCGACAAGCACGATGATTCCTAGCATTATACATCAAGAACCGTCCGCTAGACGGTGGGGGAAAGCTGACTTTGTCTCACCTGCGTTGGACAAAGGACAAAGACAAGAACGACAGCACGATGATCTCAGAGGCTGTCAGGCGTAACAACTCGAGATGCTTGTGGTCCCACCCATCAAAGGCCACCTGATTACATGGGCACCAAGCTATTATAACCCCGGTCCGATACTTATATAAGGTCGCGCCGAGGACCTTAGACAGAAACATGAACAACAAGTTACACGAGCAATGGAGACCATCACACTTAGAATCCCCGAAAGATCTGGAGTTCTTTCTCGAGAAAGAACTCTAGTGCCATTGTAAACCTGTTCAATCGAGTTCTACAGTCTATACACGCACTCCGATTCTGGACGTAGGGTATTACGTCTCTGTGACAGTCCGAAACAGGCTAAATTTTTTAAGTCTCCTTTAGACTAGATCATCTCAATGAGTACGCATGAACTCCTCTCCGATACACAACTTTTACTGTGCTGGCGATACAAAACGCCAACAGTGGTGATAACACATTTGTTTCACTGTCTCTTTGTTAGTGAATCATCAGTTTAGATTAACAATATGTGGTCTCCACATGCTGACCCGATCGAACTCGTGCACTCATTCGGTGGCTCCAAGATCCTTATAATCTCGTCATAACCAAAGCCAATACATGCATAATGTTCTTAGTAGGTTAGAACTTAGAAGAGATCACCAGAAAAGAATGGTCAAATCACTCGAGCCCGTCCATGTAGCTCCCTTGCACTTTGGCGCATGGTCCGGGAAAGTGTGCAAGCACTTTGATGCTTTTGTATGCAGTTTTTCCCTGTGTTTCTACAAGATTCTATTTTTAGAACTCGAACCCGTGGTCTCATATTATTTTCTTTTATCATTAAAAGTATTTGAAATATGACTTATAATTTTTCAAATTTTAATTAATTTTTTAATTAATACGAATGATCAAAGATAGAAGTCAACGGTGAAGATAATTGAAAAATGGAGGGAAGTGTCTTTTATTTTACTGTATCGTGCTTTGTGCATTTCCCTCAAATCTGCAGAAGCAGTAGTTGAACTGTACACTGAATAAGCGACAAGTTTCTGAATAAGATAGTATTGTTAGGAACGTACTCCATTCGTTTTTAAATTTATGTCGTCAATATCAAATTTGAGCACTCGTTTTATTAAAATTTTTTTGATAAATATTATATATTATATTATAATTTGATTTATCATTATAGTTATTTGAATCACAACTTCGAATTTTACACATTTAAACAAATTTTTTGAATAAGACGAGTGGTCAAAGTTGAACTTTAAAATCAATAGCGACATCAATTTAAAAACGGAGTGAGTAGATTATTGTTAAATAAATGAACAAGTTCTTGAACTCATGGTCTGTGTAACGTCCCATGAAATTTCTTCTCTTTTCCACCGAGCTGGAATGCGAGGAGGACGATGGCTGATTTGATTATCATCTGAATATTCTTTTGGTTCTGGTTGGGCTGCATTATGGGACGGGACGATGACCCCGGATTAATTGAACATTAAAATTCTTTTACTAATGGTGACTGCTTTATGATTTTGAAAGAATTCCAACGGAGCTGTTCTCCTCGTGAATTCACATGACAATCTTATCGTGCCTTCCCAATATTAGTCGAATCAAACGTTGGCATTTCTTATCTTAAATTCACATTGCATCTTTAGTCGTACACAGCTCGCTGATCAGCCGAAGGGTCTGAACAAAATAGTACTTAGAGAACACTGCATGAATCATGCCGTACCCTTCTCAAGATGCTAGTTATTTAATGTAGTGCACTGCATGTCGCAGGCAGTAACTTAATTTGTTGCAACTTGATCGTGCGAAACTTTTTCTTAAGAAAACATGGATATGCGGTCAAGAATCGTCGCGGACAAACATGTGGGGAGGACAATAGATCTAAGTTTGTGTAAACCTTGTGGTTACAAATTTATCTGCTATATATAAAACTCTCTCCCAACATTTGCAACAGCTCCGATAAGAGGTGTTATTACATTACAAAAAGTTATACCAAAAGTCAAATTTCCACAATCTTCGTAGGACCACCACCATTTTAATTTAGATACACCCCAACCAACCATGAATACAGAAGGAAAAATACTCCGGGACTGCACTTTTGGTGCCTCACCGCCGCTTGCAATTTTTATACCAGCGAAAACCTGACCTGGCCGAGCCAAGACCTGTATATGTAGCCGGGCCAGCAGTAAGAGCTCCCAAGTGCAGATTGCGGAGCCGGCAAGCAGAAAGCGAAGCAGAGGCAGCGAAGCGCAGGATGGGGCAGTGCACCTCGACGTTGGAGAAGCAGGAGGTCAAGAAGGGCGGAGGGAAGACGGTGGACGCCGGCGCCGCGTTCACGAGGTGATCGATCTCTCTGGTCTTGTGGTTCCCATGGGCCGTGTTTCGATCTGCTTTGTTTAACGTTAGATCTTCAACTTGCTGATCCTGCAGCTGGAGGCAGGAGAAGCTGGAGAAGCAGGCACCGCGGCCGCAGAGCTTGAAGGGCATGAAGCGCGTGTCTAGCAAAGAGAACCTGGTTCTGGCCGTGTCCCTGGACGCAATCACCAGGATCGGTTAATACCGGTGGCCTTGCGTTAGTATCCGTCATACAGATTCAGACTCACCCTACTTTGAGACAGACACCTTTCTTTTCCTTTTCTATCTTATGTACATACACAACGATATATTCGTAATCGCCTAATCGGGGCAGTCACAAAGTTCGCAGGCTTTCAGGGTTTCCGTCCTATTCAAACCATAAATTTCGGTGGCCATATTTTTGCACGGGCTTATATGAAGAAGAAATTCAATTCCGTAGGAAGGCTTGGGAAAACAAGATGTTTTGCAAACTGAGCATTACTCATATATACCTGGAATTAGATTATGCCTTTTGTCCAATTTCAACTTCTTAGCCATATTCACATGACAGAATGAAACGGTTTATGTGTGCCCTCGATCGATGTTACTTTGATACTTATGACAAGGAGGTGATTGTAGTCCATCGCTCTTGTATTGTTGTCCTCAGGACAATGACTTCTATTTTTTAAATAAATTCTTACCCATACGACCAGAAGAACGAAAATGGAAAGAGCAGTTTAACATGCCGGATGTTATGTAGAAATATATGTACTCCTTTCGTCCCAAAATAAGTGTTTTTTTAGATTTTCAAGCATCTAACTTTGATCATTTGTCTTATTCAAAAAATTTGCACTTATATTATTTATTTTATTATAAAATGATACGTTATTACAAATACTTTAAGGTCAACTTATATTTTTGTATTTTTATTATTTTTTTGTGTATGAATAAGACGAATAATCAAGCATTTGGCACGGTTTCGATTCTTCGAAGAATAAGAAACATTTCAGTTTCAGTCTGGAAACATTTCAAGTCAAAAATAGAATCACTTTAGAGCAAAAATTTTAGTAATTCAAATTCAGTAAAGCAAGAAGAAGAATTTAAATGACCAATATGCTCTTTTTTATTAATGCTAAAATATCATAACAACTTGAGAAAATTTTACGAATAAACGGAACAACTTTAAAATTTTTTGAGAACTAATAAAACAATTTTAGAAAACTTTGGAAACTAATAAAACAACTTTAGAACCTAACGGAATAACTTTGAGAGTCTATAGAAACTTGAGAGAACTTTTTTTAAATTTACAAAAATTAAACAGTTGAAGCAAATCTATACGGACAAACCGATGCACGAGCGAAACTCGCCTCCAGCCGACCCAAGCCAAAAACGTGAAACGTTCACCTGATCCGGTACTGAATGCGAAACCATTCACTCGATTCAAACAGAATGCGAAATGATTCGGAGAGCCAAACGCACCCTTATTTTACGACAGAGGGAGTATATTACAAATCCTATGCATATTAAATATTTTGGAATATTAAAAAGTGCCATATGCCGAGGTTTCAAAGAGCAATCTGATGAGTACATCTCTTCATTGAATACACACAATGCTCCTCTACCTACTATAACTTGTGCACAACAATTGAATTTAGAGTTGAGCTCGTTTCAAAACATATATCTTCCTTCCTTTGAGAATAGATGGCTATCTAATGATTTTATTATGATTAAAAACATTAGAGAGGATAAAAAAAAATATAGAAAAGTATTTAAAGATGCTCAAGACTAGCAAGACACGTTTAATCCTGAAGGAGAGTCAATCCAACTCGGAGTCGAGTTGCCCCCGGGTTTCAGAGCAGTCAGCACTAAAACGGACGCTCAAGTCACATACGTGATCTGTTTTGAACATTCTAGATATAGTTAAAAAGCTAAGAAGATAACCTTTCCAACAGCAATGATCCCATCTCCAAATTGGACTAGAATCGGCGGTCATCGTTAAAACAAGATGAAGCCTAAAAATTGTTCTGGGTGCTGCGACACTATCCTTTAGCCTTTAGGCCGTGTATCTTTTTAAGGTCCATTAGTGTTAAAGATTGGCCCTGAGGTCATCTTAAACTCTATATAAGCAGTAGCCGCCGTTATTAGGTTTATATTTTTTATTAGCTTTCATTTGTTTCCAAACAGTTTCGCCGTTTGACAGTTTGTTAATTTTTTAACTTCGTGACTTAATTCAGATTTCACAATTAAGTTACGTTCTTTCTTGTTCTTGCTTGTGTTCTTCGATTCGCAGGCTGGAATTAGCCTTTTGGCGAGATCAATCGTGTTCGCACGGTTAATAACCAGAGGAGAAGTGGTGTTACGATTGCGGGATTCGAATCGTGGTGATTTAAGGTTGGATCGTTTGTGTGTCGAATCTCTACAAAATCGAGAGTTACCACGATCTGACGAAAGATCGGGGGTTACCACTTTGTAGGGGATCAAAAAAATCGAGAGTTACCACTTTGTAGGGGTTCTAAAAATTTTCAAGGCCAAATTCCCCCTGGAAGTGGATCTTTTTGAATTTATAAGATTTTACTTGCAATGTCAGACATCTTCGTGATTTTCCACAGAACACATCTTTCATTGGATCGGTCTGAATCTTCTTGGTGTTCCTATTTTTATGCCTTTGAAAAATAAAAAAATAGTGCAAATGCAAAAGAAAAATAAAAAAGTGACATTATCGAGGTGACATCACTGTCTTGTGTTATACCGTGCTGATTGCAGATCTCTGGAGCCATGTTTGTTACTTATCTTTGTGTCTTATCATTGTTCATATCTGGATTTTTTATAAGATTTGACCAGCAACTAGAATTACATACTTGGAATGCTTATTCAGCATTATTATCAGTTATAGAATTGTGTTTCGCTAACCATTATTTTAGCCCTTCAAGCCCCACATATCTACCTTGGATCAGTATTGCATTTGACCCTGCAATTGTGGAATGACTCCCTAGTCTCTCCTGCCACTGATTGTACCATTCTTTGTCTTGCATTGATAAGAATCGTGTAAGAACTTGGTAAGTCATTTCCTTTTGCAGATCTGCCACCCACAGATCCCACACCACCGTAGTGTAGAGATAATATCCTGCTTTGCTTCTTTGTTGTTTCTAACTATGGCAGGAAAGGGTAAGTCTGAAAGTGATAAGAGTGAATCTTCTGATGCTATCAACTCCCTGAACGGATTTGCTAAATGTGTCAGTCAAAATCAACTTGCTGACACTCTTGCTAAGTTTGATCAGAGGATGACCGAGCGATTCAATACCATAGACATGCACTTCCGAATAATGAACCAAAAATTACAGTGTCTCGCAACTCGTATGACAACCTTTGAGAGACGTCAACCACAACAGAGAGAGGAAGACGAAGTTAATGACGAGAAATATTTCGAGGATAACATTGACAATGATAGAGAAGAATAAAATAGACTGCGCGATCGTCAATGCCATAACCGCCAAGGTATGAGAGGTAATGAACATCGTGCTCTTTACAAACCTTTCGCTAAGATTAAGTTTACCATTCCACCTTTTTCTCATAAATTATGATGCTGAGGCGTATCTTGATTGGGAAATGGTTGTAGAGCAAAAATTTACATCTCACTTAGTTACCGAAAAACATAGAGTTAGACTACTACTAGTGAGTTTCGAGATTTTGCTTTACTATGGTGGACTGATCTTTGCAAAGCGCATTTGCAACTTGATAGTTGAGATAGATTTAAAGATGTTATGTGTAACTATTTTGTCCCTCCTTCCTATCAAAGAGATTTGTGTAAAAAATTGCAATGCTTAGAACAACATGATAAATTTGTTAAAGAATATTTTGCTGAGTTGCAAAAGGGTATGATACGTTATGGGATAGAAGAGAACTTTGAAGATACTATCTGTCATTTTTAATGCTGTGTTGCGTCGTGAAATTCAGGACATAATTGATTATAAAGATTATGATTCTGTCGGGCAGTTGTTCCACCTTGCTGTGCTTGCAGAAAAAGAATTGCAGGGACGACAACTCTAGAACAGTACAAGTACATACGCTCCATGGTCGACATTTCCTTCTTCAACCACATGTACTCCACCACCATCCAACACTGCAGCAGCACCAAAACCAGCCCCTTCGGCGTAATCTTTAGATTTAGGTAAGCCTTTTTTGCAGGTACCCAAAAAGAGTACATCCTCAAATACCTCGATAGGACATTCCCCCAACATCAAGTGCCATAAATGTCATGGCATGTGACATATGCAGCGAGATTACCCAAGTCAGCGGGCATACATTGTTACTAAAAATGGAGGATATTTATGTACTTCAGATGTTGAAGACAGAATCTTAGGACAAAATTTTTGATGATGATGATGACCAAGTATTTGGTGCTGATGATACTTTGGCTTACAGGGCAATCATTGTCCAATAAGTGCTCTTCGCACAGGTACCCTCTGATAAGATTCAATGCCGTAATCTGTTTCAGATTTACTTTTTGATCAAGAACCGGCGCGCATGTGTGATCGTTGATGACGGGAGCTACAACAACTTAGTGAGTACCGATTTGATCACTAAGCTTGACTTACTCACATAGCTACATCCACAGCCATACCATATCTAGTGATTGAACGAATTCGGTAAGACAATGATAACGAGAACTTATCGAGTACCTTTCTCCATTGGCCACTATGTTGATTCTGTGGATTGTGATGTTGTATTTATGCAAACTTGTTTATTGTTATTAGGTCGTCCGTGGGAATATGATAATGATGCTATTCATTATGGTTAAAGTAACAAATATATCTTCATGCATAAAGGAAAGAAAATTACTTTACTACCTTTAATCCCTGCTAAAATTGTACAAGCTAATAGGGATAGACTTGCTAATGAAAAGAAAGAACATCCTCCTACAACTGAAAATCAGCAAGCAATAAATTTGAAATGTCCTATAATGCTTGCTATAAAATCTGATCTTGCTAAAATTTATGATGAAAATGCTTCATGTTATACTTTGGCATGCAACGATGCATTGTTTTCACATGAGTATCTTGCTTCTTTTTTAGATGCTTCTATTGCTAACTTTTTGCAGAAGTATCATGATAATTTTTCACTCGAGGCACCTCCAGAACTGCCACCCATTCGAGAGATTGAGCATTAGATTGACTTGATTTCGAGAGCGAACATGAATTAGCACACGCCCTCAACACAATGGGGCAAAATCAGAGAAGAAAATGAGCTTGAGTCGAGGACGTCTCCGATTCAAGAGGGGGAGGATGATGAGGACATACTTTTATTGGATACACACAATACTACTCCACCTACTATAACTCGTGCACAATATTTGAATTTAGAGGTGAGCTCGTTCTGAAACACATTCGGGCTCGAGAACATAAAACACTTGTGCGATAAGTTGTGGGAGTATCCATGGGTCATCTTTGTGACCTTTTGTATTGGGACACAAGGGTAAAGCCCATTTTATCCACCTCTACACCTTGTGGGTGCTTGACCCATTGACAATTAAATACAGGGATTTGTAAAGTTGTTCCATAGTTGAGTTCTCAAATTTCATCAATGTATCTATAATATGTGTTCTTGTTCCCCTCACTGTCTTCCGCATCTACTCTCACACTACTGTTTTGGTGCTGGATCTTGTCGTCCTTTGCCTTGGTATAAAATGTGAACCCATTGATGTCATATGCCTGTCATAATGTAACTAACATTAAGAGAACATCGGCCAATAAACACATCATTTTTCATCTTTTATTGTATCAGTTGGGAGGTTTTGTTTCTTCAACCATCGGCCAATAACCTATTTGTTTTCATATATACATTTCTGGTCTTAGCGGTTTCGACAAATGCAGTGACATTTTTGGAATGTAGAAATAGATTTCCACCAGCGCCATTGTACATCCAAGATCTGTCCTTCATCTTCACGAATCACTAATAGAAAAAGAAATAAATACAGAAAAAAATTTAATATGGAGGATATAATGATATACAATTAATTTTTACTCTCTCCTTGCCCCCACCACCACCATAGTGTAGGACTTATTATATATGGAAACTAGAGATCTAGCTAACTATGTAGTAATACTCTTAGACAAATCAATATAAAGTAAAGATGTCAACAAAATTAGTTGGGATCTACAAAGTCCTGCCCTAAATCTATGGTAATGTTCTCCTGTACACGCTAGGTTTACTTCAAAAATATGAAAACGATATCTCACTCTAAACCTACAGTAAAACAATATCATAAGACCATAAAACTTCCAAAGATGACATAGATTTACCTGGAGCAATATCCTTTGATTAAAAATAAAATCAAAACCTTCCCCCCCTTATATTCCAAATTTTTTGGCCGCCGTATGGTCACACTGTCCAAAGCACAATCGAACAGAGTGCCCCGACGGGAGGGAGGGGACATGTATTTATACACGAACTAACAGTGTTAGACATATTGAGATCATTATAAATGACACAATACATGCGATAGCAGTGTCATCTGACCTATGGCACCAAAAACCGATACTGCTACAAAATGCTGGTTTCAGTTATACTTTATATCAGCACAACTGACACTTATCAGTGTCATTTTTGTTAAATCACGTTTGTCCAACACTATTGTGTTTCTTTCCGGTGTCGGATGTGGATGAAGTAAACAAAGACCGGTTTTGTGGTATCGGTTGCAAGTGACGTCTTTGAGGACTGCACTATTTAGTAATGCCAGCAATTAGCGTTGTTTTGTAGGATGATGTTACAACAGTGTCGGTTCGTAACGTTGGGCAGTTATCGTGACTTGTTAGTGTCGGCTGTTAGGTTGGGCTGACATTGTTATAATTTTTTGAGTGACACCGTAAGCTCGTTTTAGTAATGTCCACCACTTGTATCCAACTGATTACAGGCCAGCTTGCCTAATCACCACCTTAATAAAAAGTGCAGTATCTTCATTTGGACTAGATAAAAGTAAAACAGTGAAGGTTAGGAGCTGTCTGACGGTGGTATCTTGTGATCTCCCTCATCCATCTTGGCGCCAAGAGCTGGGTCATGACAACCTCTACACTGTCGACTGCGGTGCTTCTTCCATCCCAAGCTCAGCCATGAGGCCCATGCCTGTCCCCATCTCCCCTGTCTCAGCCTACTGCCGCAACTTCTGCAGTTAGCTTAGGTAGCTACTGTTGCAACTTCTGCAGATTCAGTATTACTCCTTTCGTTCTCAAACATGTGTCATTCTAGTATTCAAAATTTATCTGCAAAAGTGTTATTCTCACTTTCTAATACAATACTCTTTTTATACGTCCCTCCTCTTTTAAACTTCACGTTTTCAGTGTCCTCACTATTTTTTCCCTCAATCTCTGTGCCCAAACCCAAAATGCCACTTTTTTCTAGACGGAGGGAGTACCCGGTAACCACTCAAGAGGGGTAAAACCACTTGGGATCTGCCATATCCTAACCATGTCAATTGGAAAACCAAAGGAGAAAGCAAGGAGTATTCCACTATCAGAATATAAAATGGAGTAGGGGCAAGCAAGAGGTACAGAGATACATGATATTCCTCAAGCATAATAAAGCTTGTGGTACAGAGATACATATCCTTTTTCAGAAAACGATATACATGACGTGATATTCATTATGGAGCATAATAAAGCACCAGGGCCAGATAGATTCCCAATAGAATTTTATCAGGCTTGCTCGGACTTTATAAAATCAAACTTAACAGCTATTTGATGAATTTCACAAAGATAATCTCCCATTATATAGATTAAATTTTGACACAATCATATCATTGTACTATTCAAATGCAGTGATGCTTTGAGAATACAACAATACAGGCCTATATGTTTGCTCGGAGTTAGTTTTAAGATATTCACTGAAGTGGCTACCAAGTAACTGCAGTAGCACAAAAAGTGATCAGTCCTACTCAAACAACTTTTCTTCCTGGTAGAAATATTATGAAAGGAGTTGTGACTCTTCATGAAACTATACATGAGTTGCATAGGAAGAAGCGGAATAGGGTGATCTTAAAAATTGACTTTGAGAAAGCATATGATAAAGTAAATTGGTCCTTTATTTAGAAAACATTACGTATGAAGGATTTCTCATCAACATGGTGTAAATGGATAGAATCTTTCACACAAGGAGGACAGGTTGGAATTAAGTTAAATGATCAAATAGGCCCCAATTTTCAAACAATAAAAGGGGTAAGACAAGGTGACCCATTATCACCCATTCTTTTTAACATAGTAGTTGACATGTTGGCAGTAATTAATAAAAGAGCCAAAGATAATGGTCATGTTAGTGGCATTATAACCCATCTTGTTGATGACAGCTTACCAATTCTGCAGTATACAGATGATACTATCTTTTTTTTCGATCACAACTTAGACCATGCAAAAAATATGAAGCTACTGCTAAGTGCTTCTGAAAAATTCTTTGGTCTAAAAATAAGTTTTCACAAAAGTAAATTATTGTGCTTTGGCGAGGCTAAAGAATGTGCAGACCAGTAACATGGTCATCTTTGGATGCCAACAAGGGAGTTCCCTTTCAGGTACCTCGGTATCCCCATACATTACAAAAAATTACAGAATTAAGATTGGAAGACAATAGAAGAGAGAATAGGGAAGAAACGTTATAGCTGAAAAGGGAAACATTTATCAACAGGGGGAAGGCTTACTTTAATAAACTCTATTTGACTAATTTAACACTATTTATGCTCTCCTTTTTTGAAATTCCAAAAGGAATTCTTGAGAAAATTGAGTATTATAGGTCAAGATTATTTTGGCAGAGTGACAGTGAGAAAAAAATACAGATGGGCAAAATGGGATATAATATGGCAACCAAAAGACCAAGGGAGTTTAGGAATACAAAATATAGAGATCCAAAACAGTTATCTTTTGTCCAAGTGGCTCTTTAATTTAATTAATGACAAAGGTCCCTGGCAAACAATGTTAAAGAATAAGTACATTAAGAGCATCTCCAAAAGCTCCCCAATAAAAATTTCCCCAAAAGACATCTTTTGGGGTTAACCCAAAAAATTTAGGGGTGTATTTTTCTTCCCTCCTCAAACAGCACCCTTAATTAGACCCCAATTTTTTTTGAACTTGCTAGTCATCAGGATTGATTGTTTTAACCTAGAAATTTCTGCTAGACAATTGGCTGATACCCCAGACAAACGCATCGACTCAGCTCTTATCGTGAGATCATCTCTGTTTTCGTGGAATGAACATCTATGTCACAGGATGACGCAATAAAAAAACTTCATGCAATGAACATCACAGCAGGAGTACTATTACAGTCTACAGCAGGAGGATGACCAAGAGGCGCAGGACCGAGCAGACCATGGGTGACGGGCAGGTCACCAGGACCGAGCGGAGGGCTACTGGACCGAGTGGGTTCTGACCGGGCGTAGAGCGACGGGAAAGTGTTGGGCAGGAGAGGATAATAGGGGAGCCTGAAAAGTTCCTCTGATTTAGGTGGGAATAGGGAGTTTTTGAGGAAGCCGTTAAAGATAGGGGAGGACGTTTAGGGAAGTTTAGGAAACTGTTGGAGAGGAGTTTTTACCTTTTTTTTTCCTTAAAATTTGATTTAAGGAGGATTATTGAGGAACTCTTGGAGATGCTCTAACAATCAACCTTTCGGGTCTCTTACACATAAACCTTGGGACTCCCAATTTTGGATGGGTCTTCTGTGAGTAAAGGAAGATTTTCTTAAAATTTGAATCCTTTATTCTAAAAAATGGGAGAAATGTCCGGTTTTGGGAAGATACTTGGTTGGATAATCATTCTTTCCAGAAACAATACCCCTCTCTATATAACATAGTCACGAAAAGAAGTGATACAGTTGCAAAAGTTCTTAGTTCAGTACCACTTAATGTTTCTTTCAGAAGAGTATTAGTGAACCATAATCTGATTCTATGGTATGATCTAGTGAGAAGAATAGCTAGTATTCAACTGAATAATCAATCTGACTTATTCAAATGGAGCTTCCAGTCAAATCGATGTATGCTACCTTGATAAATAATGGTGATATAGAGAGAAACAGAAGAATTTGGAAATTGGAAATGCCTTTAAAAATCAAGATTTTAATGTGGTATTTAAAGAAAGGAGTGGGTCTCACTAAAGATAATCCTGCAAAATGAAACTGGAAAGGAAATAAGACGTAGTTTTTGTATGACTGAAGAAACCATACAACATCTTTTTTTGACTGTCATTTTGCTAGATTTCTTTGGGGGTTAGTTCATGTATGTAAAGGATTAAAACCACCACTACATGTACATCACATGCTTAATAGTTGGTTAAACAGCACAGGGAGCAAACTAAAAAGACAGATTCTAGTTGCAGCATCAGCGTTTTTGTTGGGCAATTTGGTTATCTAGAAATGATGTTGTCTTTAACAATGCTCCAATTAATTCACCCATGCAGGTAATCTTCAGAGGAACTTATTGGCTTCGGCTATGGAGCCAATTGGATAGGCTTGAAGAGGACAGAATAATGATACAACAAGTTTGTCAACACATTGAGATGGTGGTGATACAGTTTTTTTTCGAAACCAAAGATGGCATTCCAAGTTTAGAATTTGTGGTTGATGCTGTGTCATCGGTCTTTTCCATTTGCCTTGTTTTCTGTTTTTCAAACTTGATTCAATGTTGAACGCTTTGTAATAATTTGTGACTGTAGCTTCATAGAAGCAAGGGTCGGAACTCTTTCCATTATCTTAAAAAGAGTTTGAGATGTTATGTTGAAGAATGGAGTCTATGCCATGTAACATCTAGTAATGCGTGCTTGTAACACCCTATATATTGAATTACATGGGGCCTACTACGAGCACCTTAAAATTGTAGTAAGTATAAAATTTTTCATAAATTTTAGCAGAGTTTCCCTTATAATTTGTAGTGATCCAACTCATAAAACTTAAATTTGCACAATAATATAAGCGAGGAATAAGCAGCCAACATAATATAAAATGTAAACATGAAAACTATCAAGAAACCATACGATAGTCCTCAAGAACCTAACCAGGGCACCAACGCAGCAGCTAGGCAGGGGTGGTGAGGAAAGCAGCAGAGCAGCGGCCTGGGGACAAGAGGCTGGGCAAGGAGGGGGCCTGCAGTCTGGGCAAGAGGGAGGCGGCTGCTAGGTTGGAATTAGATTAGGAACAACCACGTGAGATATAAGTGGAAGAAAGCCTACCATTTCGACGGTTCAGATTTTAAGGTCAAGAAACATTCCAATCTTATATCCGAATTGAGTAAATTACTAGTAAGATAGATTTGTTTCAATGAGATCTACGCATCCACGGTTTCGGATCATCCATAGAAGCAACGGTTTAAAAAGTCAATTTTAAGTCAACTTTATAATCCTTTTGATCTATAATTTAATTTGTTATAAATATTAGAGATATAACAGAGCTCTGTTTCAGAAGTGTTGTTACCTTTTAATTCAATTTTGATCTAGCTGGTGCGAACAACTTTGGAATGGACCGGTTAATTCAATTTCTATCTAACCGGCGCAAACAACTTTGGAATGGATAAAGTCTAATTTATTCCTCTCAAGTATAGCCAAAATCTAAGTAACACCATAAACTATCTTTTGGTTTATTTTACCTAATCAAAATGAGATTTTGAGTCAACTTACCCCCTCATGCAATTTGTCTTTTTTTTTCTCAATACACCACACTAATCTTTAGGTCAAACTTTACAAGATGATAAAGCACATCGTAACACATGTTAAAAAATGATTATAATTTTTTATCATTTCCTGTCTGAGGAAATACATTTAATAGTAACTTTGGGATAAAAAACTATATGCAAAATAACAATTAAATAATT
>BCLH01000193.1:163867-191033 GCA_001602315.1 Zoysia pacifica | reverse complement strand
AAAATTTCTCATACTATGGATTATTTGATAACTTATCCACAATCTATTTTTTATGTCAAGAGTGTTTGGCAAAGCAACTTATTTGATATGGATTATGGGTAGTGGAAAGGAAGAAGTGATAAAAGCTACTATTTGTAGCTTATGGATGCTAGTACAAAATCTAAAAGTAATTATATGTGATTATGGGTATAATCACTTATGGATTTTAAGTGTTTTGTAGAGATTATAGCCCTATAATATCTCCACCAAGCGGGACCTAAATGGGGTGCCACGTAAGTAATTTTGAATAAACAAAATTGATTAAACACTGTTTTGTAGGTTTGAAACCTATAAAACTACTCCCTCCATCCCGAATAGTAACTCACTCTGGGCTCTTTAAGTTTTCCAATTTATAAGTCATTATTACTTCTCAATACAACAATCTCTCTATTCCTAATACATCTCTATCTCTATCTCTCACCTCCTCATTTTCAGAATATCCCACTTTTTCCGCTATTCTTAATTCTCGTGTCTAGAGCCAAAATGACTAATTAAATTGGATGGAGGGAGCAACATTTACGAGAATCAATGGAACAACAGAGTTTAAGTGCCGTGAAACACGAAAAAAAAAACTATGCAATCCATAGGTTCACTACAAGAAATGTGACAATCTATGACGGAGTGAATTCGACATGGAATGCAAAAAAAAAAAAGGTCACAAAACTCAGTTTGTGATGAAAACATATATCATCATGTATCTCACGTCATAGATTACGTTTCTTACATTTTTCGTCACAGATGGTAGAGTCCGTGACGTTTGCTGTTCGTCACAAATGTGCCCAGGCCTAGTTAAGCCCAAACTATAGTGACGAATTGAATCGTCACAAAAGAGCCCAAATCCAGCTAAAGCCCATATTTTTGTGACGAATTTGTAGTTTTAAATATTTCTAGTAATATGGCACTCTTGAAAATAGCAAAATGAAGCTCTCAATTTGATCGAGCCTAAACAGTCTCAGGTGACCTGCAAAAATCCTAATGCCTAAGTGACATGGGACAATTAGTGTTGTTGATACACAGTTAAACATCCACTATGAGATGGTATGCCTAGTATTATCTACTGGATTAAGATAGTATACTAACTATACTTTTGTTGATGCCGAAATCGGGTCCGGACCAACACACCGCTCGCATGTCCGTGTGCGGGAACGTCGACGTTTCTTCAACGTCGGGTTTAGGCAGCACCTAGACAATCTCGCCTCGGAAGAAACCCTGTTGGAGGAGGATCGTTTTAGGGATGATCCGGGCTCGGTCAGGCCAGCCGAATCATCTTCAAACATTGTCAGGACGAAGGAAGAACAGCACGAGGGTCGAGTAAGAGGATTAAGGTTTGAAGAATAATGAAATGTAAAGGCAAAATAATTTGATCGATTAGGATGATCTTCAACCGGCCATGGGCCTCTGTTTTATAGAGGAGAGATGGTCTTATCCCGCAGGGCAACTAATCCCACGAGTTAAGAATTAATCAGCTGAAAACTTTCCTAAATCAACATTACCGAAGTCTCCGGTAAAGTGCGGGACACTCCAGTGATCGGAGTCTTTGGTAAAGTGCCAAAGGTTCTGTCGTGTAATTCTCCGAACTCGAGAGGGCTCACCGAACACTCCGGCAACGTGCCGGAGAGTCCGGTGGGCTGAGTGCCCGAACCCGAGAGGGCTGACCGGACACTTCGGTGACGTGTCGGACACTCTGGTGGGCTAAGTGTATGAACCCGAGAGGGCTTACTGAACACTCCGGCAACGTGCCGGACACTTCGACGGGCCGAGTGCCCGAACCCGAGAGGGCTCACCGGACACTCTGGCAACATGCCGGATACTCCGGTCGCCTTGTGATTTTTGGTTGTCAACATATGCTCCTTGTTTTTTGGTGAAGTTTCTACACCATAAAATATTTAAACACCCAACAACCTTTAAGGGCGATGGTTTTCTTAACTCATCTGCCATTGTATTCAATTTTAGCAACGATGTTCTTCACATCAGCCACTTTTCTTTTACGCTTTTTGCTATACACTTGAATGATACTTTTCCATGTATCGGCCGTTAAGGGCCCTAGGGAGTGATTCTCCGCGAACATCTTCCAACATGTATGCGTTTTCGACGATGACTTTTACTATTCGGTATGGCCCTTCCCAACTAGGAGACCATTTTTCGAACTTGTTGCTTCTTGAGCCTACGGACAGAATAGTTTTCTTAACCAATTCACCACCCGAAATTTTTTGACTTTCACCTTCTTATTGTAAGCTTTAGCAACTCTCGCCTTGTCTCTCTCAATTTCTTTGAAGGCATTTAAACGCTTATCGGTGACTTCATCGATGTTGTCTAGCATTAGAGTTCTATATTCATCGGTGGATAAATCATTTTGTTTGGCTAACCTTAGAGCTCCTAGGTTTACCTCGACGGGCAAAACGGCCTCTTGTCCATACACAAGTTCATAGGGCGTTACCTTAGTTGCCCCATGCCTAGATATCCGATGAGCCCACAATGCTTCCAATAAGACTTCATGCCATTTCTTGGGATGGTCTTCTATCTTTTTCTTAATGAGCTTAATCAACGCTTTGTTACTAGACTCGGCCTGACCATTGGCCTGAGCATAATATGGAGATGAATTGAGTATCCTAATTCCGTAGGATTCGGCAAACTTTTTAACATGATCGGACGTAAAGGAAGTATCTTGGTCGGTAGTTAAAGTTTGAGGTTTGTCGAACCTATTAATAATATGCTCAGTAAAGATCTCAATTACCTCTTTGTGCGCATGTTCTTGAGTCACCGCTTTGGTCCATTTGGTGAAGTAATCCGTTGCGACTAACACGAATCGATCTCCCTTCGAAGATGAAGGATGTATTTGTCCTATGAAGTCCAATCCCCATCCTTGAAATGGCTATGGTTTTATGATGGGGTTCATCATGGCTGTGGGTACCAATTAAATGTTTTTAAATCTTTGGCACTCTTCGCATCCTTTGTAGTAGCGGTAGCAATCAGCAATCATGGTTGGTCAATAGAATTCGGCCCTACTTGACAACTATTTTATTTTTGGAGCCGATTGATGCGTACCACAAATGCCCTCATGAACTTCTCCCATAGCTACTCTAGCATCGTCATCACCCAAACATGTCAAAAGCAAATCATCCCCCGTTCGACGATATAAGTCACCATCGATCAAAGTATATTTAAAAGCCACATGCTGAACCTCTCTATTTACATTTTGGGTTGGGCTACGAATGTATGAAATTATGGGTGACCTCCAATCAAACGATTCGGTATCATTACGGTTTGACGTGTTAGTGTCTGAACGGTCTAATTCCAACACCTCAAGCATGGGTTTCTTATTGCCTGAAAATCTACCTTTACCAACGTTGTAACCCGATGCTTGTTGAGCCAACTCATTGGCTTCACTATTTTCTAGCCTAAGCACATAATGTATGTTGAATTCATACATTCTTCTAATGATGTTTAGACACTTATCTAAGATGGCATTCAATGATCCGTCTAAGCATTGAAAAGTTTTAGAAATTTGTTGTACTACTAACAACGAATCGCCGAAAACCTCTACATGCTTAATCCCTATGGACTCCAACATCTCTAAATCAAACAACAATGCTTCATATTCGGCTTGGTTATTGGTGCAATCATACTCTATTCAGTTTGAGAATTCAAAGTGTGCATTATAAGGAGATACTAACACCACACCAACATCTTGACCCTCTTTATAAATTGATCCATCAAAATATAACTTCCAAGGGGTAAAAGTAACATAAGCAACATCTAGATCATGTTCTAAATCAATCTGATGTTCAATAATGAAATTAGCAACAATTTGGCCTTTTATGGATTTCAACGATTCATAAGCAAATCATATTCAATCAATGCATAAGCCCATTTACCAAGCCTACCACTAGAAATCGGCCTACACAACATATGTTTAATTACATCGGTTTGACAAGCAACCACACAAGTGCTAGATAGCAAATAATTTCTCAACTTGGTGCAAGCATGATACAAGGAAAAACATAGTTTTTCGATGAGAGTGTACCTTATTTCCGCATCCACCAACCGCCGGCCCACATAGGTGATCACGTACTCCTTTCGTTCGGCTTCTTATGTCAAAACAGCACCAACCACATTATCTTCCACCGAGATGAAAAGGGACTCCTCCCTTAGGCGCCCTAAGCACCGGTGGCGAAGACAAATACTCTTTGATCTTCTTAAAAGCTTCTTGCTGTTTTTCTCTCAAGTAAATTTGGCTTCATTTTTTCGTCGAAGAATATGAGTAAATGAATTAATCTTTTCTGACAAGTTGAAAATGAATCGCCTTAAGTAATTCACTTTTTCTAAGAAGCTTTGCAACTCTCTTTTACATGTAGGCGCTTGCACGTTCCTAATTGCTTCTATCTTCTTAGGATCTATTTTTATGCCCTTTCATGAATAATGAAGTCTAAAAACTTCCCGGCCGATACACCAAAAGCACATTTGAGCGGATTCATTTTCAAACCGAAACGACGCTTTCGGTCCAAGGCAAGTTGCAAATCGGTCAAATGAGAATCTAAAGCGGCTGATTTGATCACCACATCATCTATGTAAACCTCCATAATAACACCAAGCAAATCATGAATGATAAAGTTCATGGCTCTTTGATTTGTGGCACCCGCATTCTTTAATCCAAAAGTCATGACAACCCACTCAAACAATCCTACAAAACCGAGACATCTAAAAGCAATTTTAGACATATCCTCTTCGGCGATGAAGATTTGGTTGTATCCCGCATTACCATCAAGAAAGCTAATAACTCTATGGCCAGAAGCATCATTAATCAATATATTGGCTATGGGCATAGGATATTCATCTTTAAGAGTGGCTCTATTTAAATTTCTAAAATCAATGCAAACTCTAATCTTACCGGTGTTCTTCTTTTCCACCAGCACGATTTTGGATATCCACTCCGCATACCTGCAATATCTTATGAATTTCGCATCAAGTATTCGGTTAATTTTTTTTTAATCCGATCATGCATATTCGGGTTAAACCTCCTTACCGGTTGCTTAAAAGGTCTAAAACCAGATTTCATTGTAAGCCGATGTTCAACTAACTCGCGGCTCAATCCGGGCATCTTATTATAAGACCATGCAAAACAGTTCACATATTCTTTTAGGAAACCGTTTAACTTCACCTTACAATCGGCTTTCAGATTTTTATTTATATAAGTTGGTCTCAGATTATCATCACTGCCAAGGTTCACCTCCTCAAGAGGACTAGCCGATGTGAAACCTTGTCCTAACTTATCCATATCTTCTATTTCCTCGATAGTTTCGCACATATCGTTCGTATTGGACTGATAGTGTTTCACTCTCTTTTGCAACCAATCAAGATTAGAATCTATTAAATCACATTATATGGTTGAGCTGATTCTCCATCGGCTTTATATTGACAGGTACAAAACCATCTCTAGTTACGCTAAGAAAATCATAATCCATTAAGTCTAAACCGGTCAAGCACTTGACGGCATCATGCGGCAAAGAAGATGATTCGGCCATAGCAACACAAGCCGATGCATCTGCATGAACCTCCTCTATATCATCACCAATCCATTGTATTAAGCATTGGTGTAAGGTAGAAGGAACACATCTATTGGCATGAATCTAATCATGCTCTAAAATCAAGCTATAACTATCGCGCACATCGGCAACAAAGAAAGCGGTAGCCATGGTCTTGTTTCCAACAGCGAGTTCCATAGAAACGACCCTCTTAGCCTCTATAGGGTCTCCTCCTCCCACACTGTTCAAAGTCATGTTGGCCCAGATGAGCTCGTCATCAGCCTTACCTAGCTTTTTAAACAAAGAATATGATATTAGATTAACAATAGCACCGCCGTCTACAAGTATGCAAAAAATTGGTGAACCATTAATGTGACCTCTCACATAGAGGGGTTTCAAATAGTTCCTCGATTCTTCAGGCTTTTCGAAGATAGCACTTTTTGGCTCAAAGTAGAATTGTGCTATGACTTCTTCTTTCTTTATAAGCGAATAATCAGAAAGAGATAAGCAAATGGTGTTAATTTACATACCTTCTCGAGGCAGTGTAGGCTCGTAGTCCAAGAGGTCGTCATCGATTCGGACATATCGACGTCTCTCTGGGCGAGGGCGCTGTGGAGTCCTCTCTCAAAACAGCATTGGCCAAACCAAGGGGCTTCGGAGTAGCCTTCGCTTCCTCCGTCACCGGATGAGTAGAGGTTTTGGGCTCCTTAACCCTCCACTGCTTTTCTTGAGGGACCATCAGCTTGATCTCATTGAAGACATCGTCCCTTTTTTTCTTCGCCTCCTCTTCTCGCATCTTCCAGAGGCGCAACCTTTGAAGCTTCCTCTTTTTAGTATGGGTCAAGCTAGGCAAACACCACCTCAGTTGCGTGTACATGGAGAAATTCTTGCTGCTGCTAGCTTCATGGTCATGGGAGGCCTTTTCGACCGGATCATCCAAAGTGATCGGCCCCGTGAAGACTCCTCCGATTTTGACATCGGTTGTGCCGATTTTCATAGCACCTCTGGATGCACTTTCTTGATGAAAACGATGGAGGGAGCAGTTCATTACCTTGCTTCGAACGCCACTCTTACTTAGGCGCAGTGGTGAAGCTCCCTCCCTAAACCTTGATCGGTCGAGAATCCGTTCGATCTGGGATAGGATTAGAGAGCCTTGTGAAGATGTCCCTCTTGTTCTGTTCCACCCTGGATGAAATGGCGGGTATGACATCGGTGGAACGGGCCTTGGTGGCATAAGCATCGGTGGCACGGGCATCCACGGTCACATGTATAGATGCCGCACTGAGAACGGTGGGTAAGGCATAGGATGGAACCATGGCGATGGCACTCCGAAGCCATGTGGAGGAAAAGGAGGAGGCCCATGAACATTCACTGTTGGCCTCATCTCCTTCCTAAGTGGGCTGCCTCCTCTTGGTGGTGATCTAGATCGCTTTATAGACCAATGATTTGAATCGGTCTTTTAATTCTTGTACTTAGCCATGAGCCGGTCGAAGGCGCTTTTAGGCCCCATCTTCTGATCTGTGGCTTTACCTTGATTCACCTTTCACTTGTCCACTTTTGGATTCTTTAGTTTTATAATCTTGTACTGTGGAGCTTGCCCCCGGGTCTAGAGCCTTAGATAGTGACTTTTAGAGACTCATCGGAGGACTTCTCGAGCACCACCGTCCTAGAGGCACCCTTCTCACTTGGAGAAACGGGCATCTCATCTCCGATAATCACGATCTTCCCTTTGGATGTATCGGCTTGATGAGGCCGAATCAACACCTTGGGGTTGAGCTCTAGAGTGTTGACGGGGAAAGGATGCTTATCGATCTGCATCTCTTAAGACTCAATCATCCCTCATTAAAGACTGATTGGACCTATCGACGGAAAACATTGCAATCATTAGTAGCATGCGAATAAGAGTAACCTCTGTTTTATAGAGGAGGGATGGTCTTATCTCGTAGGGCAACTAATCTCATGAGTTAGGAAAGAAATTAGAATCAATCCGCTGAAAACTTTCCTAAATCAGCATTACTGGAGTCTCCGGTAAAGTGTCGGAGCTTCCGTCGTATAATTCTCCGAACCTGAGAGGGCTCACCAGACACTTCGGCAACGTGCCGGACACTCTGGTGGGCTGAGTGCCAGAACCCGAGAGGGCTCACCGGACACTTCAGCGACGTGTCGGACACTCCGGTGGGCTAAGTGCCCGAACCTGAGAGGACTTACCGGACACTTCGGCAACGTGCCGAATATTCCGGTGGGCTGAGTGCCCGAACCCAAGAGGGCTCACCGGACACTCCGGCAACGTGCCGGATACTCTGGGAGCCTTGTGATTTTTGGGTGTCAAACAACTTTAATCGAACATACTATCAAACATTGCTGAGCATAACTTAAAAAATTAAGGCCTTCAGTGACAGGAACAATTACCTATCTGAAAGGATCCCACTACCAAAAGTGGCCCATGTAGGGAGGTAATAATAATAGATTTAAGGGCTAGATTGCTTTTTTTTGTCAATAGTATCTGTAGCCTCCTATAGTTCCCTGTTATATAAGGGTTACTACAGTACATCAATGTAAATAATATATTGCATTGATCTCGAGTAATCAATAAATATGCCACTCAGTGAAATGCTACTGCTAGTATTGCATTTGGTCAGGACAGCCAATATATCTACTTTTGTGATATGCTTAGGTCGATAGACAGGGACATGTGTAGTGGAAGATCTAAACGGTTGGGTTAAAGTTTAAGCAATGTTATTCCCCACCAGTAAATAAAGTATCAATTAGCGGCAGTGAAAAGCATTTACCACTTTGTTAGTGCCAAATACTATCGTCAGTGTGGCATGATTTCTGCCTAATTTATGATTTGTTCAACGATGACTGGGTCGTGTCTATCAGCATATCATTAGAATAACAATGTTTGTGACTAATATATGTTAATGGCCACTATAAAAGTAGATTATGTATTGGCTGTCAATTTGCACTAGGGATTCTAGTGGTCCCAAAAGAAAGCAGAACTTTTACCTAGTCTAATGAATAGTTTTTATGTAAGTGTTACTTTTTCTCCTACTATATAAGCAGTGTTACAGAAACAGTATACAGTAGAAAAGCCAGAGTGCCGGACTTCACATCTTCCCTTGGAGAGTTTTTCAAGGTTCATCTCGCATGTGCTTGCTATTTCTTGTACATTCTGATCTTCATTCATCTAGCAAAAGTAAATTTTCTTGACTGTTTTTATCCTTTTGATATTTAAAATTAGGTTCTGACAGCTCGAAAGGGAAAAAAGAAGAAATGAACAAGTTCCTTGCTATGATGTTTGTATTTGCCATGGTCACCCAAGGTATAACGATTCATGGCAAAGAGATGTTGGAGAACAAAAACACTGGAGTGGCCAGAGGCTCGAAACAAATAGTTGGAGTTGCTGAGGCAACCACTGTGGACAACAACCATGCCATCCCTCGTGATCAGTACATTGGTCATGGAGGAGACAACAGAGGCAGTGGGGGAGCTACGAACAACTAGTGCCGGATTGATGAGGTTCCATCCTGGTGGGAGTCGATCGGTTTCTATATATGCGTGTGTGGCTTTTTGTGTATGAGAAAGATGTATTTGTGTTAAGGTACTAGTTATCAGGTTTTATCTGCAATCAGAATCAAGAATTTTACACATTTGTTACTATTTTGATAAGGGAGATCATGAAAGGAACTGCACAAATCCATCTGGACATAATGTTTGTCACATATATAATAGCTACATATTTGATGCGTAGATACGGCCCCAAAACTAATCTGCTGTTTGGTACATATCATGTCACAACTGCTCTACAAGTTCATTCAATTTAACAATTGTGACAACCACTGTTAACCATTCTTTTTAAGGGTTTTCCTGTTGACGCTGAAATGGATTTCAGCCCAACTCACCACGTGCACGTTCGTGTGCGGAATGTCGATATCACCTTGACCACGATCACTGCACCATCTAGAAAATCAAGCTCGGGAAGGACCCCGTCGGAGCAAGATCTTCTTAGGTTTGATCCAGGCTCGGCAGACCAGCCGGATCGCCTTCCCACGTCACCGGGGCGAGAGGACAGAACTAGGGTTTGAGAGAGGGGGTTAGGGTTTGGAGAGGTAAAAAGTAAGGTGTATTTTGTAGAGACGATTGAGTACCTCCTCAATCAGCCTTAGGCCTCTTTATACAGAGGTGGGGTAGTCTTACCCCATAAAGCCACGGATCTTATCAGATAGAAAACAAATTAGATCTGATCTGCTATTAAAACTACCAAAAACAAAATTCCAGGACACTCTGGTAAAGGGCCGGAGACTCCAGTACCGAACACTCCGGTCCCTGGCCGAATACTCCGGTGAGCTCCGAACCGAGTCCAGAAGGGGTGTTCTTAGACACTCCGGCTCCATTATCGGACACTCCAAACCAATTCCAAAAGGGGGTCTACCGGACACTCTGGTGGTTCCGGATCGACTCCAGAGAGGTGTCAGCCGGACACTCCGGTCCAATTCCAGAGAGGGGTCTATTGGACACTCTGGCCCTGCATTGGATCCTCTGACTATTTTTGGAGCAATTATAGAGAGAGGTCTCTTGGATACTCCGGCCCTTGCACCGGATGCTCTAGGGTATGAAAATTTCAGCTCTAGTGCGGGTCTTGCCGGAGACTCCGGCATCATGCCGAACAATGCGGCACATGCAAAATTTGAGTGTCAACACATGGTCCCCCTGATTTTTGGTAAAGCAAGCATACCACAAAACATTTTATGTACCCGTGAATATCTAAGGGCGATGGTTATCTCGACTCATCGGCCATGTTAAGACTCTTAGCGACGATATTTGTTATACCGGCTATTCTTCTTCAAGCTTCTTGCCACACACTCGGATGGTACTTTTTCAAATACCAACCGTTAAGGGCTCTAAGCAACGGCTCCCCTTGCATATTCTCTACCATGTATGCATTACTGTTATGACTTTTATTGTCCTACAAGGTCCTTCTCAACTAGGAGACCATTTCCCAGATTTGTTGCTTCTCAAGCCAACGGGCATAATAGTTTTCCAAACCAATTCGCCCACGTGAAAAGTTTTGACTTTTACCTTCTTATTATAAGCTCTAGCAACTCTTGCTTTGTCCTTCTCAATTTCCTTCAAAGCATTTAATTGCTTGTTAGTGACCTCGTCAATATTGTCTAACATTAAGGTATGCTATTCACCAATGGACAAGTCACTTTGCTTGGCTAACTTTAAAGCTCTTAGATTTACCTCGACGAGTAAAACGGCTTCTTGTCCATAAACAAGCTCGTAGGGGGGTTACCTTAGTGGCTCCATGTCTAGATATACGATGAGCCCACAATGCTTCCGATAAAACTTCATACCATTGTTTGGGGCTATCCTCTATCTTTTTCTTAATGAGCTTAATCAAAGTTTTGTTACTAGACTCGGCCTGGCCATTGGCCTGAGCATAATACGAAGAAGAATTGAGTAGCTTAATTTCATAAGATTCGGCAAATTCCCGGACATGACCGTGCATAAACGAAGTACCCTGGTCTATAGTCAAAATTTGCGAAATTCTAAATCTATGAATAATATGCTCAATAATGAACTCAATTACCTCTTTGTGTGTCATGTTCTTGAGAGCAACCGCTTCAGTCCACTTGGTGAAGTAATCCGTGGCGATTAGCATGAAGTGGTGTTCCTTCGAAGATGAACGATGTATTTGACCTACAAAATCCAACCCCCATCCTCGGAATGCCAAGGTTTTATGATAGGGTTCATCATGGCAGTGGGCACCAATTGGACCTTGCCAAATTTTTGGCATTTTTCGCATCCTTTGTAGTAGCGATAGCAATCGGCAATCATGGTTGACCAATAGAATCCGGCTCTCTGTAGTAGCCACTTCATTTCTGGAGCCTATTGATGCGTACCACAAATAACTTCATGAACCTCTCCCATAGCCACTTTGGCTTCTTCATCACTTAAATACTTTAAAATTAAATCGTCCCCCATTCGGCGATCTAAGTTATCCATCTACAAGCATGTGAGAAATTGGTGTACCGTTAATATGACCTTTCACATAGAGAGGTTTCAAATAGTTATCCGATTCTTTAAGCTTTTCGAAAATAGCACTCTTTGACCCAAAGTCGACGTGTGCAATAACCTCCTCTTCTTCTTTTACAAGAGAATAATCGGAAAGAGATAAGCAAATGGTGTTAATTTCCATACCATCTCGAGGCGGTGTAGGTTCGTAGTCCAGGAGGTCGTCGTCATAAAACTCGGACATATCGACATCACCTGTAGAAGAAAGAGTAGTAGATTCCCTGTCATGTGCAGAACCAGCAGAAACCGGAACTTCCGGTTTGGAAACTGGAACTTTCGGCTTTGGCTTTTAGCAGAACCGAAATCTTTGGCTCTGAAGTTAAAACTTTTGGCTCCTCTGGAGATTCGGTCTTTTCATTGACCCTCCACTACTTGCCCTGAGGCATCATTGGCTTTCCTCGTTAAAAACCTCATCCCTCCATTTATCTGACTCCCGCTCCCTTATTTCATGGAGGCGTAGTCTTTGTAGCTTCCTCTTTTGCATGCGGGTCAAACCAGAGGGACACCATCTTAGTTGTCTGTGCTTGGTGAGCTCTTTTCCACTACCCTCACCGCTAGCAGAGGGTGTAGAGGCACCTTGATCCACATGGACCAGATCATATATCACAATCAATCCACTAAAAGTTCCTCCAATCTTAACATTGGTAGTGCTAATTTTGATGACACCTTCCGATGCAGTTCCCTGACTTCCAGAGACCTCAGGAACGTGTTTACTACTCTCCCCTGCACTCTTAATTCGCCACTCTTGCTTTGGAGGTGAGGCTGGCTTTTCTAGAAAAACCAGAGGTTCCGGTTTTGCTGAGGAGAAAAACCAGCACTATATTTAAAAGCTATATGCCGAACTTTCCTATCCACACTTTGAGTTGCATTGCAAATGTAGGAGATTATGGGAGATCTCTTGTCGAACGATTGGGCACTGTCATGCTTTGACTTGCTAATAGCCGAATCTTTCAATTCTAGCATTTCACACATCGATTTCTCAATAATTAAAAATCTACTTTTGCTAATATTATAACCCAATGCTTGCTATGCTAAATCATTGGCTCTACTATTTTCTAGTCTAGGAACATGGTGAATATGAAATTTGTCCATGCCTTTGATAAGATCTTGGAACTTGTCTAAAATGGTGTTCAATGATCTATCTAAGCATTGAAAATTTCTAGCAACCTGTTGCACTACTAACAATGAATCGCCAAAAGCCTCTACATGTCTTGCCCCCGATGGATTCTAACATTTCTAGACCGAATAATAATGCTTCATAATCAACTTGATTGTTAGTACAAAATACTCCAATCGGTTAGCAAACTCAAATTATTCATCATGAGAAGAAACTAACACCACACCAATACCCTGACCATCTTTGCAAACCGATCCGTCAAAATATAACTTCCAAAGAATAATAGTCACATAACAAACATCTAAATCTTGCTCAAAATCAACCCAATGTTCAACAATAAAATTCGCTACAATTTGGCCTTTCATAGATTTCTGTGATTCATAGGCCAAATTATACTCAATCAAAGCATATGCCCATTTTCCAAGTCTACCACTAGACATCGGCCTATACAACGTATGTTTGATGATATAAGTTTGACAAGCAATTATGCAAGTACTGGACAACAAGTAATGTCTCAACTTGGTGCAAGCATAATAAAAGGAGAAACATAGCTTTTCAATAGAGTGTACCTTGTTTTCGCATCAATCAACCGTCGACTTACACATTTAATCATGTATCCTTTCCTTCGGTCTCTTGTGTCAAAATAGCACCAATCACATTGTCTTTCACTACCACATAAAGACGGAAAGGAGGTCCCCTCCTAGGCGCCCTTAGAACATGTGGTGAAGGCAAGTATCCCTTGATTTTATCAAATGCTTCTTACTGTTTTGCCCCCAAGTGAATTCGGTTTCATTTTTTAACCAAGGAATAGGAGCAAATGTATTGATCTTTCCCGACAAGTTGGATATGAATCTCCTCAAGTAATTTACGTTACCTAAGATCTTTTGCACGTCTCTCTTGCATGTGGGCACTTGCACCTTTGCATTGCCTCTATTTTCTTAGGATCTATCTCTACGCCGCTCTCATGAATAATAAACCTAAGGATTTCCCAGATGACACGCCAAAAGCATACTTGAGCGGATTCATTTTCAAACCAAAAGCGACGCATACGCTCGAAAAAAAGACGTAAATCCACCAAATGTGGATCTAAGGCAGCCGATTTAATCACCACATCATCTATGACACCCCATTTCTAGATGCATTGTGCATCAGGTATCAATCCTTGGATCAGTCGCAAATATGCACAATTTTAACAAAATGATTACTAAAAACATACTTTGGATAAAGTAATATACTTGATAATAGACCTTTTGCGGTAACACAGTAAGGATTGAAATATCCACTTCCGTATGACCGGCTAGAGGTGAAGCAGACAGTGGAAACAAAAGACCCAAAGCCAAAAGTAGACTTGGAAAGTAGAATGAAAACCCAGCATATCATCATCTTCTACGCAACTTCCTCTGACTAAAACCAAAAATACCAACGGGTGAGTACAAAGGTACTCAGGAAGCCCTAACACTACACAGGGTCGTAACAAAAATAAGGCATAGGGTTACTTTGCAAAAATCCTATTTTATGCATGGTTCACTATAGAAGGTTTAAACCAGAGGTTTTTCAAACAATTGCATATCACTATTTTAGTGGGGTGGATCTGAAGGAGAATAAACCTTTCTCATCAGTTCCTATGTTTTAACTAGAACAGCCACCGAAATCCGATTCAAACACTTTTCCAAAACACAGGCAACTAATCTCACTCACGCATTCAAGGAGGTATACAAAGACTAATCAATGAGAGCCCAAACAATTGTGTGCCAATTGTTAGCTTGATGACTTTTGAAGTCCCATAAAAGGTATGTATTGATTTTGGTTATTGAATGAACACCATAGGTACCGGTTGTGATTGTATGTTCCACCTCGCTAATTCTGCATCAACATGGTGGGCTTCCTCGATAGATGACAAGAACGATCCATAGAAGAGAAGTTTCTAGGCGTCGGAGAACTAAGGCTAAGAATTAGCTAGAGAGTCCATAGGATTGTCGGTACTATTAAAGGAGGTAAGGTTATTTGTCTTGTCATACAAGTGTTAGAGGGTGTGAATGCTCTTTAGATCCTCAGAAAGCACTAGAGATGGTAGAGGAAGCAAAGTCGAATACCAAATCTCAAGTCCAGCTGAAGAAGCAGTCACCGGACAGACCGAAGAGCTCTGAAGGAGCCAGTCTAGAGAGAGGTGCTCTCTAGAGTCGTGGTGGAGCAGTCATCGGACAGTTCGTCGGTGCAGTGACCGAACAGTCTGGTGAGCCAGTCGATGAAGTCCAGAGAAGATATCTTTGGGGTCCAAAAGTAAAAGTCACCAGACAGTCCGATGAAGGTATGCACCGAACAGTTCGGTGTCCTATAAAATGGATTATAGAGAAGGTGTTTCCTTGCCAGATGGAGGAAAGGGTCACCGGACAGTCCGATGGATCGAATAGTTCGGCGATTCACAAAGCAGTCAAATTTATGACATTATGTTCCAACGGTTGTTTCTGGGCTTGGAGCCTATTTAAACCATGAAGGGGACGTTTTGCTGTGTGCTTAAGGTTTGAACTGCTGGAGGAAAGATGTGTGAGGCCAAGAGACACCACCAAGAGAGCACAAGACAAGATTGGAGATCTTTGATGATAGTAGGAGAGTGATAGTGAGTATTCATACACTTTTAGAGCTTGTGGGGCCTGAGAGGAGTGATCTTTGCCTATTACTCTTGGTTTGAGCAGCCTAGACCGGCTAGGAGTCGGTGTTCGAGCTTTCGATGTGATTATGGAAGATGTCGCCAAGTTTGTACGTGATTTTAGGTCCCTCGCTCAAAAGGGACACCAAGAGGGAGCGCCCGAGCCTTGGAAGCTTGCTCTAGAGCTTGGGTATTATGTGCGACAGCCGGGCCGCCGGTGACTTTCAAAATTAAGACTTCAACATTAATGAGCAGCAATACTATTACAATGGCAAGTGTCCTTAACCATCTTGTGCCAACTTTATAAAACACCTATCTTGTAGATTGCATGCTTGGGTCAAATTGATTGCGCACCTATTGTTAGGGTTTACCTAGTCTTTCTTTATTATACCTTGTTGCTCTAGTTTACCTTTTTGTTAGGTATATCACATGCTTAGCTTGCTGTTGTCGAGATGGGCACTGTCCATTGGTATGTTGATCTTCCCAAATCTAAAGACTTGTTCGTGGAGCGACCACACATGTGCAACCGTACAACTACAAGCCAAGAATGGGCACAGCCTGGTGTAGTAAGTGGTGAAGACCAGTTCTATGCATATCAACTGTTGGAGTGGGGAAAGCAGGTACACCTATAACCGCCTGGAGCAAGATGTGTGGGGAAGGGAGAGTGTACTTTTAGGAACCATTTGGCACAAGAGGGGAGCCTCTCAGGTTACGGTTAGTTTCTAATGGATGAAACCTTAGTGGGCACGTACAAACTGGAGGAAGCCATGGAAAAGCTTTGAAGTGATCTCTTGGCTTTCACACCAAAGGAAATGTGCGAGTGCACGGCCAGCAGGGCGAAATAGAGATTCTTCTGTCCACCTAGAAATATTGAATGAAATCACTTCTAGTGGGAATGTGTATAACCTCTGCAGAGTTAAAACTGCCTAGACAGCCATGCTCATGGCCATGAGCATTGCATGGACCCTCACATGATTAGTGAGATTGGGTATGGTTTGGTGATCAAGTGGGAGACTGTGATTAGTTCTTATGTTCGTGCTGCAGCCGAGTAGGCTGTAGACATATTGGTTTTTAGGTGTTCGGTGTCATCACTTCGTAAATAGGTGCTTAACGAAAAGTGTGTCTCTATTGTAAGCTTTTATGCAAAATAACTCTATATTGTCTTTGCCTTGTTTATTGCTGCATGTCATCTTTTCTCACATTTGATGAGTACATCCGGTACTTAACCTTGCCTTTATAAATGCTGTTTAGTTGGAAAGAGATGTTTGTGGAGACATTGAAGATGCAGGAGCTAAAGTCAGGCGTGTTGTCTCTTCGGAAGACTGCCTGTGGAAGCTGCATTGTTCTTAGTTTACTTTTTCGCTGCATTCGGTAATCATTTTCTTTTCTCTTTATTCGTAACATTGTTTTGTTTTACCGTTAATGAAGTTACTTTATGTGTGAAACTTGATTCCTACGCATACATAAAAGGTCACTTGATTTTGGTTTTAAAACCGGATGTGACAGTATCATTTTTCTATGTGCTCTACCCCAACTCAAACTACGACTACTAAGCAAGATACATTGCGATTTCCTTTTCTATCGATTAGATAGATACGTATGGTTTGACGCCGCCAAAAGCCAGCGCTTTGGTGCATGATCCACTGCATCTATTTATTTGTGAAGAATGACTTGTACTTGTCATATAATCATTTCATTAAATACTATATTTATATGTTGTGCTGATTGCATATCCGGATTCTTTATGCACAAAGAAAAACGAATGAGATGATACGTACCCTCTAGCTAGGGCTAGACCATTCGGGCACATATGTACATGTGATGCTTCAGTTACTATTACGAACGACAACCAATGAGAGCAGTCTAACTTATCAAAATATTGGAATTATTGCAAAGAGCGATAATTATACGGGCAATATGAACTGGTATGATGTGATTAAAAAGATTATTTCCCTAAATTTTGCAAACCACAAGGAAGTTATGCTTTTTGAATGCGACTGGTTTAACACAATATGGGATTATTGATATTTATACTTCTCGTTTCTTTTATTTAGATGATTTTTACATTCCGGCAACACAAGTGGAGTGGGTGTTCTACGTGAAAAGCGTGAAGAAACGGGATTGGTGCAGCATTCTTAGCATGAAACCTGGAAATTTATTTGCAGGTATTGAAAATGTTGGAGAAATTGATATAGACCAGCTAGATATGGGAGTCGAAGCCATGTGTGTTTCAGGGAGACATGAAGAATTGACAAATTAGATAAGGGCAGATATCGAAGGTGTTAGTCCTGAATTCATGTTGAATTTGTACCTGATCCGAGTGTTGAGGACTCAAATGTGCTTTTTACCTGTTAAAGCAGGGAGCATGAATACTGGAACATGTTTGTTTGCTGTATCATTTTATTTAAATCATCTGATGCTTTGTTTTTCTATTGGATCTTTGAGTTGATATTATGTTCAAGAGATTTGATGAACAATTTCAGCAAGTGAAAAGTGACATGTGTTTCCTGAAGTTCTGATTTTTTCTGTTAGTTTGTTTCTTAAAGTTCATAATAGTTCTTCTAATTTGATGCACAATCTGAGTCACCGAAATTCTGACAGTTGCACAATTTCCGTATGACGCGATTGTATGTATGCATTGAAATTATGCCAGTTTCAGTCACTGAAATTATGACAGTCACTGAAAAAAGAGATCATTTCCAACATGACTAAATAAGAAATCATTCTGACAGCGGGGGCACAGATGAAACAAAAAGGTTTGCAACCACTAACATGTCGTCCTGTCTTCAATTGGAAACAAGAGCAGAACCTTATCTTTTCTTAGAAGACATCATCATGCTATTTGGTCCAATAAAAGAAAAGCACAGTGGACAGAGAATCCATGTGCACAAATAGTATCCAAGAAACTTGATCTTTCCCACGATATCAGGCTTAGAAACATCCTGAAGCATGAACTCACATGCAACAACACTATTATGAACATTATATATAGATTGATGTTGAAGACGCCTATATATAAGCCTACACCAACATGTCGCTCTTGGTGATCGGTCTGTCAGCGGAACATCACCAGGTTCTGCCGCGTCATCAGTCTCCTCGACTGCACCAGCCACGCCCGCTTCCATCGCAAGCGACCCACCGTTTCCTTCCCTTGAAACAGACGTATCTCAGGAAAAGGAACCTAGCCTTCCTTTGTTCCAAACTGGGTGATGAGTTCCCTTCTAGAGGAACTGTTTCCCATGAAATTTTATTTGCTCTTTCCCATTCCAAAGGGGGCTTAGATTCCATTGGATGTTTTATTCCTAAGTTTTGTGCATCCATTGTTTCCTTTCCTAAGGAATGGCAGCAGCCATTCCTCCGTTACAAACGCTAATCTCGATTCCTTTCTAGAGGAACAGCTTCCTAAGAAATTCCTTCGACCACTCCTTCAATGCAAACAGGCCTAATTAGATTGAGGGCTGCGAAGATAGACCTGTTCCTTTACCTACTTGGAGGTGAACGAGCAAATAAATATAAGCCGTTGAATTTTGAAAGGAAAACAAAAGGGAAAATGAAATATAAAATCCACCTCACCATACATGAAACTGTATCTGCTGCCCGATTTCGATTTCTTTTTCCTCTGCCAGTGGGGGTGTCACGATTCAGCGCAGCCTCCGCATGGTTTTTCCGGTTTGCAAAGTTCGGTTTCCATTTTTTGAATTTTCAATCAAACCAGTCTGACCAGTTTTGAGTCAGTCTGACCGGTTTGAGGTTTTCTAAATTTTTGAGAACTTTTATTCTTCTGTCCCATATAAATGCGACCACGTGACCATGTGGCTTAAAAAAAAGTGACCATCGGTTGTAGCTTTCCGGAACTGAAAGATTTAGTTTCTAAAACTATCACATACATTGTTTTACATAACTCATCGATTTCTTTTGAATATTATAATTAATATTAGTATGATAGAGTTTAAAGAACCATTTAGTTATTAGATCAGTGCAAATGGATGGCTCACATTCATTTTGATCTACCGTAAAATATGCCAAATAGCTTTCCTTTTAAAAACCTCAGCGGATCCTGATCCGTCCCTACACATTCCATACCCAGTAATCAATTTTGATTGATCTGCTTGTGTGATTGTCTCTGTTTCTTCTTCTGCTTTCTCGCTCCCTACGGCATCCATGGCGTCGTCTTCCATAGTTTTTGTCCAGCAAAGGAGGAAACTGGCGGGGGAGGGGGATCGATCAGACCAGGGTCACTGTCCGTGCCCAGGTCACGTGGCGCCCCTGCAACAGTGCCAGTCCAGAGATTTTAGGGTTACAGGGCGAAGCTAAAAGCTGAGGTTCCTATTTCTAGTCGATTAACTATACTGTTAACAATCACCGTCATTTTAATCAAATATTGATTTTATGTGCAGTTGTACTACGGCAAGAAAGGTAGCTTTCAGGCTTTACGTATGTTTTTAATTACAGCAGTACCGTTCTAGACGACAATTTCTATTCTCATTACTTGTTTATATAAGTAGATCTAGCTCATTAGATAAGAAAAGAAAAATAAATTGTAAAGGGATATGTGGAGCTTATAGAAAATAGAATTTATATAATATATATACATATGTATACAGTGTTAAAATGCCCCTCTGACTCCTGGCCCTGCCTGCAAGCTAGCCGATTGTGCGACGTGTAAGCTGATGAGGACATCTCTTTATTGGATACATACAACACATCTTCATCTACTATAGCTCCTGCACAATAATTAAATTTAAAAGTGAGCTCATTCTCAACCACATGCCTTCCTTCTTTTGAGAATATATGGCTATTTAATGATTTTATCATTATTAAAAACATTGAAAATGATCAAGGAAAGTATAAAAAAGAACTTGAAGATGCTCAAGACCAGCAAGACACGTTTGACTCCGGAGGAGAGTCAGTCCAACTCGGAGTCGAGTTGCCCCTGGGTTACAGGAGCAGTTCGCACTAAAACGAATGTCCAGGTCACATACTGGATCCGTTTTGAATGTTCTATATATGGTTCGAAAGCTAACAAGATAACCTTTCTAACGGCACCGTTCTCATCTCTAAATTGAATCGAAATCAGCAAAAATAATTAAAATAAGATGACATACAAAAATTGCCTCGAGTGCTGCGACACTATCTATTGGCCTTTAGTCTGTGCATCTTTTTTAGCCCATTAGTATCAGGGTTTGCCCCTAAGGTCTTAAACTCAATATAATCAGTTGCCGCCATCATTAGAGACAGGTTTTGATTAGTTTTCCTCTGTTATGAAACAGTTTCGCTGTTTGACGGTTCATTGGTTTTTCAACTTCGTGATTTAATTCAGATTTCGCAATTGAGTTGCGTTCTTGCTTCTTCGATTCGCAGGCTGAGATTAGCCTTCTTGACGAGGTTAATCGTGTGCACGGTTGATAACCAGAGGAGAAGTGGTGCTGCGATTGCGGAGTTCAAATCGTGTTGATTTAAGACCGGATCGATTGTGTGTTGCATCTCTACTAAATCGAGAGGTACCACGACCTGACAGAAGATCGAGAACCACGTGCATATCAAGTGATATCAGAGCTTCAGATATACCATCAGCTTTAGATCTATCCTTGTTTAATTTGCATTCATCCTATAGTCCACAAAAAAGCCGCAACAAAAAAAATATTAGATCGTTAGGTGTTTCCCTATCCACGCTGTATTTAGCCTTTGCATAATTTTATTACAGAGTCTGTAGTGTTGAGTTTGTGTCTCTAGTTTGTGTTTTAGTTGCTGGATTCAAAATCTTTTTTTGCATCCAGTTGTTTGACTTCATCGTTCATCGTTTGCATCATTCAGATTTGTTACTGTATTTACATCTGTTATTTGTTTGCTTTGCATCAAAAATTTTTCTCACCCACTCACCCCATATTTCGACCACAAACAGATCCACCCTTCGTAGATCCACCTCTCCATAATCATCCGTTGCTCAATCATCCACAAAATCGCCAACAGATTTCTTCTCGATTGCGTTTTCACACCTTCTAAAAACGTGTCCCAGGCACCCTTCGGTAAAACGGGCATAACTTTCTCATATGAACTCGAAATTGGATGTTTTTTTTTCAAATTCTCAGAATGAAAAGACACATTTGGCTCTCCCCGACTTAGTCGGGGTTTGAAAAAAATTTCAAGGCCAAATTCTACCTGAAAGTAGACCTTTGTGAATTTACAAGATTTTTTGTACAATTTCAAACATCTTCGTGATTTTCCATAGAATACATCCCCATTGGATTGGTCCGAAACTTCTTGGTGTCCCTGTTTTTGTGCCTTTGAAAATTAAAAAAAATAGTGAAAATTCAAAAGAAAAAAAAGGGACATCATCAAGGTGACATCACTGTCTTGTGCTATACCTGCTGATAGTTAATCTTTGGAGCTGCGTTTGTTGTTGATCTTTGTGCATTCTTATCGCTGTTCGCATATGGATTTTTTATAAGATTAGACCAGTAACTATAATTACATACTTAGAACACTTATTTAGCATTACTATCTGTTATAGAATTGTGTTTCACTAACTATTATTTTAGCCCTCCAAGCTCCACATACCCACCTCAGATCAGCATTGCGTTTGACCCTGCAATTGTAGCATTACGACTCTCTGGTCTCTCCTGCCACCGGTTGTACCATCCTTTACCTTGCATTGATAAGAACCGTGTAAGAACTTGATAAGTCGTTTTCTTTGCAGATGCGCCACCACAGAACCCGCACCACCGTAGTGTAGGAATGATATCCTGCTTTGTTTTTTGTTCCCTTCTAACCATGGCATTAAAGGGTAAGCCTGCAGGTGATAAGAGTGAATCTTTTGATGCTGCCAACTCTTCGAACAACTTTGCTTATATTGTCAGTCAAAATCAACTTGCTGACACTCTTGCTAAGATCAAACAGAGGATGATCGAGCAATTCTAGACAATGAACCAAGAATTATAGCGTCTCTCAACTCGTATGACAAACTTTGAAACATGTCGACCACAACAGAGAGAGGAAGAGGAAGAGGAAGTTAATGGCGAGAACTATTTCGAGAATGACATTGACAATGATAGAGAACAATAAAACAGAATGCAAGATTGTCAATGCCCTAGCCGCTAAGGTATGAGAGGTAATGAACATCGTGCTCCTTACGAACCTTTCGCTAAAATTAAGTTTACTATCCTACCTTTTTCTAGTAATTATGATGCTGAGGCTTATCTTGATTGAGAGATGGTTGTAGAGCAAAAATTTACATCTCACTTAGTTCTTGAACAACATAGAGTTAGACAAGCTACTAGTGAGTTTCGAGATTTTTCTTTACTATGGTAGACTGATCTTTGCAAAGCACATTTTGCAACCTGATAGTTGGAATAGATTAAAAGATGCTATGCGTACCTATTTTGTCCCTCCTTCCTATCAAAGAGATTTGCGTAAAAATTGCAGCGTTTAGGACAACATGATAAATCTGTTCAAGAATATCTTGCTGAGTTACAAAAGGGTATGATGCGTTGTGGGATAGAAGAGGACTTTGAGAATACTATCTGTCATTTTTATGTTGGGTTGCGTCGTGAAATTCTGAACATAATTAATTATAAAGACTGACTCTCTCGAGCAGTTGTTCCACCTTACTGTGCTTGCAAAAAAACAAATTGTAGAAAAAACAACTCCAGCTCAGTACAAGTACATACACTCCACGGTCGACATTTTCTTCTTCGACCACACGTACGCCACCACCGTCCAACACTACAGCAACACCAAAACTAGCCCTTCGGCGCAATCTTCGGATTCGGGTAAGCCTTCTTTGCAGGTACCCAACAAGAGTACATCCTTCAGTACCTCAACAAGACATTCCTCTAACATCAAGTGCCATAAATGTTATGGCATGGGACATATGCAGCAAGATTGCCCAAGTCAGCGAGCATAGATTGTTACTGAAGATGGAGGATACATAAGTACTTTAGATGTTGAAGACAAAGAATTTGATGATAAAAATGATAATGGGCAAGTATTTGGTGCTAATGATACTTCGGCTTACAGAGTCATCATTGTCCAACGAGCACTCTCCGCACAGGTACACCCTGACAAGATTCAATGCCATAATATGTTTCTAATTTACTTTGGATCAAGAATCGACGCGCACGTGTGATCATTGATGGCAGGAGCTGCAACAATTTAGTGAGTACTGATTTGATCACTAAGCTTGACTTACCCACACGATCACATCCACATCTGTACCAAATCCAGTTGTTGATCGACTCCGGTAAGGCAAAGGTAACGAGAACTTGTCGAGTTCCTTTCTCCATTGGCATATGTTGATTCTGTGGATTGTGATGTTGTACCTATGCAAGCTTCTTCATTATTATTGGGTCGTCTATGGGAATATGATAATGATGCTTCCATTTTGGTAAAAGTAATACATATACCTTCATGCATAAAGGAAAGAAAATTACTTTATTACTTTTGACCCTTGCTGAAATTGTACAAGCTGATAGGGGTAGACTTGATAATGAAAAGTCCTATAATGCTTGCTATAAAATCTGATCTTGTTGAAATTTATGATGAAAATGCTTCATGTTATACTTTGACATGCAACAATACAATGTTTTCAATTGAGGATCTTGCTTTTTTTTTGGATGCTCCGGTTGCTAACCTTTTTGTAAGAGTATATGATAATTTTTCACCTGAGACACTTCTAGGATTGTCACCCAATCGAGGGATTGAGCACCAAATTGACTTGATTCCGGGAGCGAACATGAATTGGCCCACGCCCTCAACACAATGGGGCCACATCGGAGAAGAAGATGAGCTTGAGTCGAGGACGACTCTGATTAAAGGAGGAGAGGATGATGAGGATATCCGTTTATTGGATACATATAACGCTCCTCCACCTACTATAGCTCTTGCACAACAATTGAATTTAGAGGTGAGCTCGCTCCCAATCACATGTCTTCCTTCTTTTGAAAATAGATAGCTACCTAATGATTTTATCATGATTAAGAACATTGAAGATGATCAAGGGAAGCATGGAGAATGACTTGAAGATACTCAAGACCAGCAAGACACGTTTGACCTCGGAGGAGAGTTAGTCCAACTCGGAGTTTGAGTCACCCGGGTTACAGGAGCAGTTCGTACTAAAACGAACGCCCAGGTCGCATACTGGATCCATTTTGGGGTTCTAGATATGGTTAGAAAGCTAACAAGATAACCTTTCCAACGGCACTAGTCTCTTCTCCAGATTCAACCAAAATCAGCGAAAATCATTAAAACAAGATGATATCCAGAAACTATCCTGGGTGCTACGACACTATCTTTTAGCCTTTGGGCCATGTATCTTTTTTAGGCCCATTAGTATTAGGGTTTGTCTCTAAGGTTGTCTTAAACTCTATATAATCAGTAGCCGCCATTATTAGAGATATGTTTTGATTAGTTTTTCTCTGTTATGAAACAGTTTCGCCATTTGACGGTTCGTTCATTTTTCAACTTCGTGATTTAATTCAGATTTTGCAATTGTGTGCACGGTTGATAACCAGAGGAGAAGTGGTGCTGCGATTGCGGAGTTCGAATCGTGTTGATTTGAGACCGGATCGATTGTGTGTCGCATTTCTACCAAATCGAGAGTTACCACGACCTGACGAATGATCGGGAACCACGTACACATCTAAGTTCTACCTTGGGAGAGCCCTCAGCAAGGTCCACAGCATGTGAGTATGTACGAATATCAGTATTCATGATGTAAGGAAAGCGTACAAATACAGGGGAGAATGTAGATATGACACACTGACACTGAGACCCCTAAGAAACAAGGAAACCACAAATCAGCCCCTGGAAGCCAACGAGGAGAACTGCACCGCTAAAGCAGTGGAGGAGCTAGGGTAATCTGATGAGGACCAACACCATCGATACAATCTCCTCCCCTACACCTACACATGTTTCGATTACAGGTCCTATAACTCGTATCCGTGCACGCCAATTTAATCATCAAGTAAGTTCACTCTTAATCTCATATTCAACTTCTTTAACCATGGAAATCTGTGTACTTGTATGTTGCTTAGGAACCAAGGAGAAAACCAACTAGGAGATAGAGTTGCGCAGGCTGGATTCAGATCGCAATACAGCACCAACTCCTAACGCCTGCCACAACTTTATACGGGCTCCATTTTGAGCATTCAAGTACTTCCTCAAAAGCTTATCAAATCTACATTCCAACGATTTGGCCTCATCTTCATACGACATTGGAGTCAGTGCCAATCAATATTTTGCTACAGAAGTTGCTGCGTCACCTGAACTTAGACCGTTGACCTGTGTACCGAGTTGAGCCTTTTAGGGGCGCGTTCTAGGGTTTGAGAATGACCCCAGCACCTTTTGGTCATCCTGCACCCTATTTAAAGGTCTAAGCCGTCACCAAGAATACTTGAGTTTTTGATAGATTGATGTTTCACCGTCGCTACTTTGCCAGCACGCGTGTCGACTAGATCGCCCGTCTTTTTGCCATCGGAACACCACCTTTTGTTGTTTCAAATTGAACTCATATTTTTATTTAGCAATTCATTGCTTGTTCATCTTGTTCTTGCTTGTTTTAAGATTGCTTGCTGGACGAGTGCCCTCGTGGCCAGTTGATCGTGCTCCACAAGTTCACGCTCACCCTCTGAAATCGATATATCGGTCGCTAAGGTGTAACACCGTGTACAGTTGTAGTCGAACCGTGAACATCGCTTCTTTCCACCAATCATGATTACCATCTCCATCGAAACATCAGGACCGAACTTCACATCAGAGCCATGCACAATGCTTATTTCAATTTGGTACATAAGTATGGGGTCCACCACAAAGTAGTATTTTATTATTGTTTGCCTCACAATGTTGAACTTAACTTCTAGATTAAAATATTTATTTCAGAATTTGGCTCTCTCTTCTTATGCCTACTCTCTTCTATTAACAAATTAATAGCACTATAGATAGCTTTTGTTGTTTCCTTCTTAGTCTCTACTTACACAATGTGTATAGTTGATTTTAAAAAGTATTTTATTCCTTATGGCTCACTTTAGGACTCATTGTAGATGCTAAGTGGCTGAACAGCCGTGGCCCACTTTGGAATTTGGGATTTGGGCTATTTTCAGCACTCTAGCGACACTGTAGCTGCTCGCAACCCAGTGGATTTCCCTTTGCGGCCTACCCTAGACTTGCAATCTAGCTACGCCAATGCGCTACAGCCAATGAAGCCAGAAACAAGCTGCAGTGCACATCAGCCGCACAGCATCTCCGCCGGTAGACAACCTGGACCGTCCCCAACGGAGCGCGCGCAACAGGCAAACCCGTGTTCGAATAGGTGGGCTGGAATGGACCAACAAGTATTAGGCCGAGGCCAGGCGAGGACTATTATATACGAGAGGAGTATGAAAAATATAAAAATGTATTTCTTTCGTCTCAAAATAAGTAATATTTTTTATTTTTTTAAAATCAACATTTGACCATTCATTTTATTCAAAATATAACAAATTTATGACAAAATTAAAGTACTTCTAATATTAAATTATTTCACAATAAAATAAATAATATATTTATAAATTTTTAAAATAAAATGAATGGTCAAAAATAAATATTTGAAAAATCTAAAAACACACGGACGGAGAGCATGAGATTAAACACTGAACTTCCTGCTTCTATCTAATTTCCCTTCCGCCCCAATCTCTGTACCTGTTCTTCCTGCTTCCGCTACCTCCTCTGCTGCTAACACACAGCTAAGATTTGAAGAGGACCCCAGTTGAGACGAATACCACCCCCCCC
>BCLH01000193.1:121279-162187 GCA_001602315.1 Zoysia pacifica | reverse complement strand
CAAATTTATTTTAATATTAATATATTATTTCTAAGTTAATATTTTTCCACCAAAGAAAGTTGACTACTAGATAAATCCAAAAGTGCTACGTGCCACGTGAATTATTCAGTTTCATACATGCTAAAAACTCTTGCCGGTGTGCCCCAAATTAACAAATTTCACATGATCATATAAGAATTTTAATTCAGATTCATAGAAAAAATATAAAAAACAAAAAAAAATTCCACGTTTCTAAGGGGGACTTAGCCCCATTTGGAACGCATGAATTATTCTCATTTCTATATTATTTTTTTGTGAAATTGAAATTGATTTCTTTAAATTTTCTGTAAAATTCCTGTCAAATTCATGTCTAGCAAACGGGAAGATCTTCTGGAACGAACACTACTCATTAAAAAGCACAGTTTTTTTTTATATACACACGGTAAAATATCCTCATCAGAGATAGGTTAGACTACGTGCATATGAAAAATATACCCAGAGTTATCGCTTCTTACAAATCTGATAGATGAAATCTCTCGATAGGCACCCCTTACAAATCTGACGGATAAACTCTTTTGGATCTACTAAATCTTAAACCCACACGGACCATGGTTACTTAACAAAACACAACTATCCGAAACAAATATATGAGATCTAAGAAAAGTTGTTAGAAAACAAAATAAATTCATTTTAATATTAATATATTATTTCTAAGTTAATATTTTTCCAGCAAAGAAAGTTGACTACTTCTAGATAAATCCAATCGTGCTACGTGCCGCGTGAATTATTCAGTTTCATACGTGTTAAAAACTCTTGCCGGTGTTTCCCAAATTTATGAATTTCACAGAATCATATAAGAATTTTAATTCAGTTTCGTAGAAAAAATATAGAAAACAAAAAAAAATTCCACGTTTCTAAGGGGGACTTAGCCCCATTTGAAATGCATGAATTATTCTCATTTCTATATTTTTTCTTGTGAAAGTGAAATTGATTTCTTTAAATTTTCTGTAAAATTTCTATCAAATTCATGTGTGCCAAATGGGAAGATCTTCTGAAACGAAGAAATTTCGTATCAATTAATTAAATTTCACAAAAAGTAAAAAAAGTGCTCTATTCGAAAGGAGGACTAATCGTTTCCACCGCTAATTTATGATTAAAAAAAAAGAAAATTCAAATTTTAATATTAATATATTATTTTCTTAAGTTGATATGTTTGCTCAGACCGGCACGGGTATCGAAACTATCCCAATTAATAGTTGTGTTATGGCGCCTCTCATATTTTTTATTTCAGAAAATTGTGTGCTATTGCTACACTAAGTTATGATGAAGAATGAAAAATTTTAAATTTTAATATTAGTATATTTTAATATTTTTCTTAAACCGTAGCGTTAGCACAGGCATTGGTGCTAGTTGTAAGAAAAGATTCTTGATTTACTTACCAGGTGAACAGAACAGCAGGGAACTGGCTGCGTTTCTTCAGAGAAGAGTAAATGTTTGGGAAGACTCCATGCCCCGAGTAGCAATACCCATACAACCCAATGGCAATGGGGATTCCAGGAAGATTCAGTGCTGTCCCTTCATTCTTGACTGTACCAACATGATCAACTAGTCCAACCCAGAACAGGCAGAAGACGACAACGATAGATGCAATGACTCCACCAGCTACAACAGAAAAAATTAGAATGGGCAAAAGATCACCTTAGCTCAATAGAAATGAAGACAACAAATTTATTTGATGATATGACATTGGAGGCAACAAGTAAGTTGATACTTGGTACCTGAAACGATGCTGAGGCAGCTAAGGTCACGAAGCCAAGTGGTCGGCATGACAATAAGGGCAGTCAGGATTGCAAAGAGCACATGTGAATCCATGGTTAAGCTTCCTATGGTCAGGTGTGCATTGGGGAACAACGTTGACAGGTTGTCACTCTCTAATATCAAATACTCAACGCAACAAGCCTGTAGTTAATTATTGGGACTAATTAGCTTGCAGAATGCAGTATAAGTATGGGACTGAGAATATAGTAATATATTGGATGCATTGTTGTTTGTACATAATGATGCCATAAAACTTAAAATACTAAGAGAAACAAAATAGTAAGTAAAAAAGTACATAGACAATTCCATTTACAGGATTATTATGCATCGCTTCATGTAGACTAAGAGCAAGATATGACAAGGTATTTGATTTAATAGAGTTTCTCACAGTTCTGCAGTACAAAGTAGTATACAGAATTACCAAAAAAAAAAAAAATTAGGAGGTGTCGGCTTTTCTTTTTACACTTTCATATGGAGTTTATCAGAGCAAATGCTATGATATCCGGCAGATACATTGTTTATGCAACATGCATGAGTACGATGCTAAGGGTCAACCAAACCAGATGTCAGATAGTAACAAGTACTTACATAAAGTTCCACATACAAGATTATCTGCAAAAGGCAAGATATCAGAAGAGTCATCAGTCACCACAAAACTATCCTCCTTTGTACTAAATGCAATTTGAAGAATACTTGACACGGCGTAAAAATATTTACCGAGATAACTATGCGACCCGCTGTGCCAAAGGCTGCATGGCCGATGTCTGGGTAGGTCTCGAGGCCTTCCTTGCTGTCAAGGCAGCGCCGCAGAAGAATGCCAGTGTACCATGCCAGAATGCCGAACACACCCAGCATCACTAGTCCAAGCCAGCCACCTTGCTTGACAGCATAAGGTGTTGATAGGATCCCCACACCACATAACACATTCACTCCTGCAATAATAAATGAGTAATTCAGTGTTTTTAAAACAAAAATTGTAGAAGTTAAAATTGATGAGATAACCTTAAAATTTAGATTGCATTCATAAAGGTAATATTCACTCCCTACAATGACGACCAAGATCTGATAATTGCGAAGTAACGGAAACCGAAGCTAACAGATTTTGTTTTTGTATCTCACCACACCAGAAATTATATTATTCTGTGATTTTAGCCACACCAGTGACTACTTAGAGAGAAAATCTGTATATTTTAAATGAGATTTCAATGCACAAGTTGATGAACACTTCTGTTGATCAAATGCATCTCATCTTGACCCTTACTGTATTGCATGATTTAACTGGGACTAGATTTTTCTAAGATAGATCTAAATTCATATGCCTCTGGTTACAATCATAGATAATTCGGTTAGTCCATGACCATGTTCCTGTCACGTGACTGCACTGACTCATTAGCATGTGATGTCTATGTTATATATAGCTCGCTATGAATAAAAAAGAACTGATGGACTTGTTGTTTGGCATCATGTCAACAGAAGTTGGATGTACTAAAGAAACAGAGCAAACCTCTGTTTACTTTGTTGATACTAGTTAGTGGTACGAAAAGTTATCTGTTCTTTTGAAACCAGGGGAGTTGTATGTTCCTCAGTATAATTTGAAGTACGAGCAGAAATAGTTCTTAACATGATCTGGACACTGAAGACCAAACCTTCATTTAGGTATGTATCTTGCATAATGCATCCAAGATAAAATAACTAAGTATGATACATTATGAATACAAAGGGAAGTTGAATATTATAACTTCAGATCCCATCCTCAATTGCCTGTTCCCATGGAACGATGCATAGCAGCACCACGACAGCTACGTGTCTAGTTTTGCCATAACTGTACTGTAGTGAGACATACTCCCTCCACTCTAAAATTGTTATTGCTGTTGATTTTTAATATTAACTTTGACCATTTGTCTAATTAAAAAATATGATAAATATTATATACTCCTATTTTGCTATAATTTTCTTTATCATTAATGTAATTTGAACACAACTTATAATTTTACATATTTAGACTAATATTTTAATAAGATGAATGGTGAAAAATGATGATAAAATTTAACGGCAACAATAATTTGCACTTGTTCATCAAGAAGTTAAACTGATATGACTGCCAAAATCCCGATGCCTCTTTACTTCCGTTTCTGTACAAAAATGCAATGTGGAAGGATTCTTGCATTGGATCAAACTTTTGTACATTCTAACATGAAAACGGCCCCCCATCATGCGACGACTATTTTTGTTCCTCCAAACACATCAATTTCAGCTACTAATTCAAACCGCGCGTCGTCACAAGAAGCACGTTGAAACCAAACAAACATTACGACACGTACCATTCATGACCCCCTGGGTGTAGGAGCACTGGCGGTAGGGCCCGACCTCGTGGCCATGGCCGGCAACCAGAGGCTTGTGGTAGTCCTCGGGGATCCTCTGCAGCGACGACGCCTTTCTCGACGGCGGAAGGTAATGCGAGCTGCTCTTCCGGACAACGTCCTCATGTTGTCGCTGCTGCTCCTCGCCGCCGGTGGCGCTCGCCGGCAGGAGCGGCTTGATGAGGCTGGAGATGATCTCCGGAGGCTTCCCGCCCCGGAACGAGTTCGTCAGGAACGAGTTGGACAGCCGGCTCAGCGTCGGCGTGCCCAGGAAGCTCAGGTTGAGCGAGTGCACGCTGCTGTAGATGTCGATTGACTGCCTGCTCGTGCAAGAGGAAAATTAATTTAATTATGATATGTTTCTGTCGATGAAGACATATGGTCAGGGTAAATAAAAAATCACGTGATTCTGTAAGGAGCTAGTACTAGCCACGAAATGAAAAAGTTCGTGCGAATGAATCAGTGTCTGCCAAGATACAAATTGGGCCGGACTAATTAAGAGCCTGTTAATTTGTATCACCTTTTCAGCTGGTTTTTACCGCAAAAAATCGAGAAGTTGAAACAAATAAAATTTTAAAAAATTTGTTTTAAAAAGTTAAAAAGCTGGTTTTTGAAGAAATAAACTTAAAACTGAAAAGCTCACTAAAGAGTGCTGTTTTATTTAAAATTTAAGTTAATCAGCTATAATAATTTGAGAGTAGAGAGTACTGTCAAAATTTACTACTACTCTAGTTGAGGAGTAATGGTGATCGGTGTCATTCTGCGCGCATTCCGGTTGGAACGTGCCAATGCACTGCAGTCGCACCACCGCTCGAGCAAAGTGCACACTCTGCAGTCACTAAATAATAAAATATGAAGCAGGTGGTGGAGCGAACTAGATCCTGACCTGCAGTGACCGAGCAAGAAAGATCCGTCCGGTCCGGGAGTAGGCAGAGGAAGAAGCGTTGTTACCTGTAGCTCTGCGGCCATTGCTGGGTGTAGGAGCTGGGCTGGCGGGCGCACTGCTCGGCGACGACGCGCGGGCTGTCGCACGGCGACGACGAGTCGGACCCGCCGTCGTCGTCAGACTCTGCCAGGCCATGGCCGCGCCGCTTCCCGTCCTCCTCGTCGTCGCTCTCTATCAGGAAGCTCCGCTCGGATACCGAGTTCTTCATCTCAGCTCAGTTCAGCTGAAGCGGCGAAGCGCCACGCTGCAATGAAGGACGAAAGGAACAGAGGCAGTCGCGTGGGTTCCTCTTCGAAGAGGGGGTGGACGGGGACGAAGACGGGCGGGGTTTTTATAACGGCTTGGGACGATGCGATCTCGACCGGCGGTGCCGGTGACGAAGGGAAGGGGCGGCGGAGGGAGACGGAGCATGTGAAAGCAATACTGCTACTATCCTACTACAGAGCAGATTTAAAAAGAAAAAACTCCTACAGAGCAACGGTTCTTTTTCTATGCAGCACCAATCTGATTCGCGCCACGTTGCAAAGGACAAGTGTCGTGCTACTTGTCCCTGCTAAGTGACTGCAACTATCCCTGCCTTTTGAAATGGATAAGATCCCGAGAATCATTCTTTCTTTGCGTTTTTTTACTGTGAATTTGAAGTGATTTTTATAAATTTTTATAAAATTTCTACAAAATTTCTACAAAATTTCTCCGTTTCAGACGGATCTAAGCTGAAAGATAGGCTGAAAGATGGACTACCAACTAACCTGACATACCTACTTCTCTGCTCACTAAGTCCAAAGAGTTTCCCAGATGGTTTGGATCCATTCCACTCGCTGCGAGTGCAAATCAAAAGGAAAAGCAGGGTACTGCTTTGTCGTCAAATATGTGTCTTCCAAGCTGGTTGAACAAATATTTTTTTACTCAGTGATAGTATCATACATATCGTTTATCACTTGTAAAGTTGGCGACTTAAAAAGACATTTAGTACTCCCTTCGTCATGGAAAACATATTATTTTTGACTTACATTATGTTTGACCCTTCATATATCTTACTCTTACTATCCCACAAAAAGTCTATTTATATGTTTGTTTGACTGTGCTTTGTTCATCTCTTTGACCAATGATTTTTTAAAACCTGATAAACTTTATGAACATATAAATTACATATTATAAAAATATTTTTTATAGTAAATTTAAAGATATAAATTTTATGCTATTAAAATTTATCAAATTTATATAAATTCTTAGTCAAAGAGAAGAAAGAAATACAGTTAACCAAACTCAGAAATACACTTTTTATGGGACAGAGATAGTATTAAATTTTTTTGAGAAATATCATTTATTTTGCTATGAATTGATTTATCATTATAAATAATTTAATCATTTCTTTTAATTTTAAATTTGCACATATATTTGAATAGGACGTATGATCAAACATGATTCTAAAAGTCAAAAACATCATTTTTTTACAGATGTAGTACTATACTACTCTTTTTGGATTTAAATTACAAAAAAAATTGCTACATAACACTATAAAATTGTGAAATTTCCTGGAGGACAATGAAATAGATTTTCTTTAATGTTGAACACCGTGTCTATTTGTATCTATATCCAACGGCAAACAAAAAAATCATTTCAGTGTCCTCATTGCAAATGCCATAGTTTAGTGCCATACAGCAAAATTGCCATCAAATTATTTACATGGGCTAGTATAAATTTTAACTAGTTGAGGTGAACAATTTAGAAACCGGAGGCATAATGTATTTAGAGAAATATGAACAACCAGAATCTAGAGGCACCCTGATCTAGAATCCTCTTGCTGTTGGAACCAGACTGTTAAAAGGGACGTGAGCGACTTTGCAGAGAATGGAAGCAAAGTGAGTTTGTTGTGGGTTGATAATGAACGGCGTGGTTTCCTCCACAGTTCATATATTTATATCTACTCCCTTCGTCCCTAAATAAGTATCATTTAAAATTTTCAAACTTCTACCTTCTACCATTTGTTTTATTTAAAAAACTTGTGAAATTATTATATAGTTTATTATGAAATGATTATAATTGTTGGAAATAATTTAAGCATGATTTGTATGTTTTCTATTTTCGTGAATTTTTGAACAAGACAAACGGTCGTTGATTTCTAAAAGTCAAAAATATCACTTATTTTATATTTGGACGGAGGGAGTATTTTATTACTGAGGTTGATTTTTCTAAACATTTCTTTCATGGATAGAACTGTTTATTACATCTTCAAACTAATTAGTTTACGTCTATTTCTTAATTAGGACTTTTCCTCTTTCGGTGCACGTTAATATGCCGCCTTCGCCGGAGTTAACCACATAACGTGCTCCTCAGATCTCAACATCTCTATTATCGTTCCACGTGTCTCTGATCTGATCAGGTAGTTTGATAACGCAGTGACAAGATACATCTTCAGAAGCAGAATCCTGTGGTCATAGACAAGACAGAAATTGTACTTTGAACCTCTTGATGTGGTATAAGGCTAGTTTTAGTGGAGGATTTCATTTTGCTGCACGTAATCGAAAATGTCATGCCAGCTATTTTGTTTTGACAACAATTAAAGATAATTTCTCTGCATAATTGCAAGTTTACAGTTTCATTGGCATTTACTCCCTCCATCCCAAATTACTTGAACATCCAAGCCTCTTCAAGTCTCGCTTGGCAATGCACTTTTTTCTATTCTTAATTATACCTGGCCAACGGGCCAGGCCGGGCCAGCACGTTTTGGATGCAAGTATTCTTCCCGTTGATTTTGAATATGATGACTTAAAAAACTTAACTCAAGAGGAAGTAATACTCTATTAATGCAATGCTCAAGCTAATTATGCTATGTCTAGTACTTAAGTCCAGATATTTTTGACAAGCTTATCTAGGAGCATGGTTACATTGATGATGCTCACCTTCTTTGGGTGTCTCTAAAAGAAGCTTATGGTAAAAATAATGATGTTAAAGCTCAATCATCAATGAATGAAAATATCAATGCTTCAACCTCAGAAAGCTCCTGTGAAGAAGCTAAAGTGGAACACACAAAAGATCAAGAAGTTGTGGATCTTTAGGCTATTCTTAAAAAACCGGAAGTTTCGGTTTCGACAAAATCAGTAAGTCTTCAATTGATTTGCCGTTTGACGATTGTTGTCGTTTCAGGACAAGTGAAGAGTCTACATCACCAAGAAGTATGCCTTCAAATAATGAAGACTCCTTTTGCCTCATGACAATGAGCAATTCTAAACTTATTGTCAATAACGATAATTTGAGGAAGGAGTCAAGTGTATCTTTGGTTGAAAATCTTGATAATAAATATGCTTGTGCTTCTAACTCTAATTTTTATGTAGCGCAACTGGAGAAAGCAAATCAAGATCTCAAGGCTCAACTAGAAGAGCTTAGCAAAAAGCATGTGGTTTTGCAAAATGATCATAATGAGCTTTTGTGCTCCTATGAGAGTATCGTAGAATCATACATCACTTTGAATGTCGCTCATGAGGTTGTGTTAACTACGGTAACATCCTACCAACCCATAGTGCCTCAATGTTCTTGCTCTCAAAAATCATTTGATTTATTTTGTGCTAACAATTATTGCTCTCAAGTGAAGCCATCTTTTGATGAGAAAATTATTGTAGAAACTTGTGATGACTTCATTGCAAGTGAAAATGATGCTCTCAAGAGAGGAATCAAGAAGCTCAAGATGGATGTTGGTTTTTTGAAGAGAAAAGACCGTGTGCAACCGTCTCAAGATAACTGTGACAACATGGTGAAGAAGCTTGAGAAGGGATCAATCGCCATATGTATCAAAAATTATAGCAAGAACCAACACAAGTATTATATCAAGGGCAACAAACAAATATATAAGATGAAGACCAATATCAAGTGCTCAAGTTGCTCTCAAGAGAGACATATTGCATCAAAGTGTCCTATGAAGAAAAATGACCAAGCAACTCTCTCTAGAAGACAAATAAGATTATCTCAGAGGAGGTGCTTTGGATGCAAAGAAAAAAGACACAAGATTGCCTTGTGCCCTAAAGAAATCAAGATGGAGAAAAACTGTAAAAACCGAAAGTTTCGGTTTCAGCAGAAAAGTTGCAGCCTCCAGCAAAATTGAATAATGGCTTCTCCAATGCTTTCAAGAGATACATGGGTATCGCAGAAAAGAAGAAGCAAGAAACATTGTCTACAAGAAAATACAAGCATAGAATTTGCTACACTAGTAGAAACAAAGTACACATTGGTAAGGATTGTCCTATGGCCTTTGCTTCAAATTCTAAGTTGACTAGTTCATCATCTATAAAGGCTAACAATGACACTTGTGCGGTTAAGGTGATTAGTTCACCCATTGCTAGTACAAGGTCCATTTGGAAGCCAAATTTTTGTGGAACTAACTCTCAAGTACCCAACAAGATTTGGGTACCAAGATATACTTTTGTCCACAGGTCTTAGGAGTGCAATGATGTCAAGCCTTGGTTAGTTCAATACACTTTCATGTATTTGGCCAAGCTTGAAGTCCTATGGTGCATCAACTACATCTATTGCATTCCGGTAACAAGTATCACTCAAATGTCTTCTTGTATCTCTCTCATTCAAATATAACTTTATCAATGACAAGAGAGATGCTAGATAATGATCTAAATCAATGCAAGCCTTACATAAAAGTCGAATTTAATATCTCCTTTGGAGAATCTCTTCTTGCTAAATTTTTCAGGTACCTAAGGCTTGCACATGAATCATAAAGAAGGCATGAATAAGCTAAAGAAAGTTTTCTCAAAAGATTCTTGAAGCTTACAGAGTCTGAGAAACTGAAAGTTTCGGTTTGTAAAACTGAAAGTTCCGGTTTTTGCAGAAAATTCAGAAGTTAAGAATTAAATGGAGAAAAAGGATAACAAGTGTTTGGAGTGATACATGGGCATAAAGTGATCTAATGATTGGATATTCACCTCAAGAATCAAAATTCCAACATGACGAAGGAAATATACACATATCTATGTGATTTCTCCTGGCATGCTTTTAATAATAAATATACTTATTCTTGCCTTGACTGAGATATAGAATAAATTCCTCTATTATATTAATTTATTATTATGCATATGACAAATTATTCAAAAATTTGATGCACATTTTAAGGGGGAGTATATTCTATCTCTTAAGTCAAATGGAACTAATGTGTTTTCTTAAGTGATTTTAGAAACAAATTAGTTTCAATTATGGAGAATTTGTTTCTCATAGAATTAGTACCTCAAGCTGAGTCTTGTAAAAATTAGTAAACCTTCTATTTGGTTTTATTTAGATATTCACGTTGTCTGCTGGCAAACCGGAGTTCCGGTTTGCGCAGGAAACGTATTACTAACTATTTGAGGCTATTTATCTTAGTGACCCATTAATGGATATTAAAATACACTAATAGATTGATCAAAAGTATAAATTACCATAATTGAAAGTGCATAGATGAAATTGCAAATATGGTATTTTGTCCAATTTGAATTGATCAACATCAAGCTAGAAAATCCCTATCTCTCCATTATTGAAGATTTTTGTTCACTAAGAGGCAAAGGTATGTCCTAATGACCTTTATAGACATATCTATGGCATATAGAACTCATGTGTAGGAATTTGACTTGGTATGTGTGGCTTAGGCCATTCCATACTCTTTGTGCCATAGGATAGATTTTTTCAAAAAGAACAACTTATTATTGCCTCTGTGTGTTTTATCAAAAATATTTGAATCTTTTGATCCTTGTGATCATGTTGATCTACTTGTGATTATTGTTCACATTGGTCGATTGTTGGCTAATCACAAGTGGTGAAACACTCTCAAGTCCATAAGTCCATCTTTCCCTTTTAGTGGCTCATATATCTTCAATATCCTTCAAATCATATGAGGAAAGAGTTTTCATTGCTAAATAATCAAGTTTCCTCACAAATCGGCAAAATTCCAACTTCCTGCAAAAACCGAAAGTTTCGGTTTCTGCGTTTTTAACCCCAGCTGTCCAGAACCACCCATCATTCACCTCTATTCACTTCTCTCACTCAAGAACACCCTCAACACCTCAAACTCTCCTCTCCTTTGGAGATCTCAAAAATCAACCATGTATATCTTCGGATTTTGGGTGGAATCAACTCTCCCAAGATTGGAGATTCCGATTTGCCTCTGATTTCATCTCTTCATCACCCTAAGATACTTTTTGTTCTTCATCTTTGATCTCTCAAGTACTTAGGTGGATTTTAAATTCCTTTGGCACATTGCCTTCTAGATGTACAATGAAGCAATGCCCCAAGTTTCACTAAGTTTCGTTGGCTAAATCGATGGATTTCATGACCTGGGTTTTCTCTGTGAAAACCAGAAGTTCCGGTTTATAAAACCGAAGGTTCCGATTTTGGCGGAGAAACACTAAGTTATGTTATTTGTCGAACTTTGAAACTTAGTATGCTTTATCATGTCCTTAAGGCCTTAAATCACTCTACTATAACTTTCGGTGCAATTATGAGCGTCGGTTTTCATTGTGAAAACCGAAAGTTCCGGTTTGTCGAACCAGAATTTTCGGTTTTTAGAGAAAAACAAAACTCATCTTTTTACCTCTAATTGTCATCAAATCTCCTTTTGTCTTGTTCCTAAGTACTTCTTTGTCTATCTTGTACAATGAAATAGCATCATGTCAAGCGGCGGTGACGAAAGGAGGACTAAGACTAGGCATGAAGGCGAGTTTGGTGGAAGTTCTCAAGCAACACATCAATATAAGAGAAGGGAAAAAAGGCTTGCTAGAAGGTCAACCTCAGACAGGGGTGATATCTATGTGGAGACTAACTCTAGTGACAATGAAAAGGAAGAAGAGTATGTGCCTTCGGTTGCTCCTAGGATGAGCCATAGGCAAAGTGGCTCTAGAATCGGAGCGGAAAGTTCTGGGACAACACATGAGCCTGAACCGAAAGAATTTGATGTTGATGAGATAGCTGTGCATGGAGGGGTTGATTATGAAGTGTTGAGGATGAAAGCTCCTACCAACCCGGGATGGAGGAACTGGGTGAGCCACAAAGGAAAAATGGAGCTTGTGAGGGAGTTGAGAATTAAGAATCCAAGAGAGGTTCAAAGGGAAGCATCAGATTACAGATTCCATACATGGTTCCAACAAGATTATTATGAATCTGTGATCCTTTCAAAGAACCATCCAGTGGCAAGGGCTCAATGGATTGATTTTGCATACCTGGCAAGCAAAAATGACAGTATGTTCAACAAGGTCATTCATGCATGTGAGGCAAAGAATGTTAGAGGGGTTATGAGCTTTCAGAAGGATTGGAATAATGAGGTGATTGCCCAGTTCTATGCCACACTCTATGTTCAGGAGCATGAGGAAGTGAGGAAGTTATATTGGATGACAAAAGGGCATTGGTATGAAGTGACTTATGCTCAATTTGCCTGTCTCCTTGGCTTTTGGCGCTTAGATGTTCAGGAGCATGAGGAAGTGAGGAAGTTATATTGGATGACAGAAGGGCATTGGTATGAAGTGACTTATGCTCAATTTGCCCGTCTCCTTGGCTTTTGGCACTTAGATACAAATAGGGTGAAGTTGCACTACTCAAATCCTCTCCCAACAAACCACATGATATACATGTATGCTAGAAATGAGAGTAATCTTGGCACCAATACCGGTTTGCTTCTATTCTACACTTATTTGAACCAGATGATTAGAAAGACCATTGCTCTAAGAGAAGGTGATGCCAACAACATTTCACATTACTCAAAAAACCTTCTTGATGCTCTTTCTCCAAGTATGTGGGAAGAGATAAAGTCCATATCAAGGAGCCCTCTTAAGAGTTGTGGATTTGTCCCATATATTATGCATATGATTGAGAGAGTCACCGATGGCCACTTTGTGTGTGATGAGACTCACCACTCTCTCAAGATGAAGTCAACTTTGAAGAATTCTCCTGTGGACAGCGATAATGTGGGGATTTATCAACACCCCCTCTCCTCAAAGAGGTGCCAGAGGAAGAGGACAACAAGGTAGCAAGCCCACCTCTCCTATCAAGAAATTCTTCGGGATGCTCTTTGGTCTTTGCCGTTCTCAATATGACGCGGATGTGGGACACCGCGAGGAGAGGATAGCAAGAAAGAGGGACACAAAGGCTGTAAAGTTGCTTTGCCAACAAAATAACATTCCTCGCTCTCCCATTGAACCGGAGGAAGAAGAACCCAAGATGGAGACTTTTGAAGAAAGGATGACAAGGTATGAGGAGCAAAATCCATATCAAGAGTGGTATGGTGACTCAAGCTTCAGTGAGGCTTTTCGTTATGGTTCAAGTGGTGCTCCCATTCCCCCATCCTTTGCTCCTCCACCCACTCCTTCACCACCTCAAGGAGAACTTGAGATAGAAGAACAAGATGATGATGAGTCCGAGTGAGCCGCTATGGAAGGACCCCTTTTGGTGCTAGATGACAAAGGGGGAGATAAATGAAGCAAAAAATCTAATTAAAGCTGAATCCCTTCCAAATTTCGACCTTCTGTATCAGTTCTGGAATGTCTGAAAAACCGAAAGTTCCGGTATAGAAAACCAGAAGTTCTGGTTTTCCCAGACAGAACAGACTTCACTGTTTCATCCTTTTAATCTTGTGGACTTGAAAAAAAATTTTAATGTGTGGAACATTGTGTGCTTTAGTTTCTTTTAAAGTTGTAAGAACCTCTTATTTGCTTAATGTGTGATGCATATTTGATTTGGTGTATTGTTGCTTTAATATGTAAAATCTAGAAAAACCGGAAGTTCTGGTTTGGAAAACCGAAAGTTCCGGTTTCCCCAGGCAACGCATATACCTTTCTTTTGATTCATTTGTTATGATTATCTTTATGCATCACGCAATACATGTCCACACATATTTTAGTGCACCCCACGGATTCTAACATATAGGGGGAGCTTTCGTGTTTTTCCACTAAAAGTGCAAATGGCATTTTAGGCCAAAATTGAATTCAATTCAATATGCACATTTTTAGGGGGAGCAAAGCTATTTGATTAGAATCTAAAATCTAAGCTTATTGAATACCTTTTGTAAGCTTTAATCAAGGTCGTCGTCGATCACCAAAAAATGGGAGTGAAACTGCATCTACACCTTTAGTGGGTTTTGGTGAGTTGAATGACAACATGATTAAAGGACTAACATTATTTGTTGAGTTGATGAGCAGGTTGTTAGTCTAAAAGAGTATTGAAATATCTTGATTCATGATGACTATCATATCCCTTTCAATCAAGAATACATTGATCCAAGTCAAAGTGAAGTTGTTACAAGCTAAGAGTGAGATCAAGAGATATGTGTAATCCAAGTGAAGATCCCATCAAAAGGTCATTTGTCACATGAAGAATGAAGAGGTGTTCATCCTAAGTCAAGTGAAGAAGAAATAAGCAAAATGAGGTTAAAAGCTGCGAGTGCCTAAAGATTCAAGAAAGGTCTCAACAAGAAGCTACTTGACTTGCGATGATAAAAGTGGATGTCAAGAAAGTCAAGAGAAGCAAAGACAAGAAAAAAGAGAGATCAAGACTTATGATGAATCAAATTAAAGATCTCTACATGAAGCTACTTGACTTGCAAAGATTGAAGTTGATGTCAAAGAAGCCAAGAGAGGTTGTGCTAAGAAAAAATGAGATCAAGAGTTATGATGGATTATATTAAAATCTCAACCAAAAGGCCCTTGGTTTGTGAAGTTGACATCAAAAAATTCAAGAAGCATTCATTGAAGATACAAGGCAATATTTGACTCAAGTTAGTGAAAAGGTGAAGGATTAACTTGACGGTGTTGTGATGGACCGAGAAAGGGAGAAGGGCAAAAGGAGTCTTGGCGCCGAAGAACCTTAGTACCGGAGAAGGACAAGTAGAGTTGAATTGTGATGGACCTTTCAAGCTACAGGGAGTCATATTTTGCTAAGTATCAATATTCAATTGAAAAAGAAGAAAAGAAGTATCGTGGAAGCATTTAGTGGATATTGATCACATGGATTGAAAGTTGTCAAGATTACTAGCTCAAAACAGAGTAGCTCAAGCAAAACGTGTGTTGCTCATCCTAAAGAAGCAATTTTATGAAGAAGTGGCAAGATTCAAGAATCGAAGCTCAAGTGTTCCTTATAGCTTTTTATTTATTTTTTGAGTATAGGTATGCCTCTCTATTAAGAGGGATGCAACATAGATTAAAACATAATCTTAGTGCTCATGGACACCCAAGTGAGAAGAGAAAAAAAAATGGCCACACACTTTCACAAGTTTTGCTGAGATAGGCCAAATCAAAAGTTTTGGTTTGCCAAACCGAAAGTTTCGGTTTCAGCTGTTTCCAGCAAAATTGTCTAAGTGCTCAGCGTAGTGTCCGGGAAGCCCTTTCTGTGGCCTAGGTTCTCCTCTCCGGAGTGTCCGGCATTATGCCGGAGGTTCCAAACCGGAAGTTGTGGTTTGGTAAACCGGAAGTTTCGGTTTCCCCAGAGTCGTGTCTACCGGCTAGTTACCGTTAAAAACTGGAAGTTCCGGTTTTCTCAGTTTCAGCCCCAACGGCTAGTTTTTTGAGGGAGTGGTTTAAATACCTCCTCTCTCTCCCCTTAGTGATTGCTGTTGGTGTTGCCCACGTCCATAACTGAGCCAAAGCATTCTAGAGCTCTCCTAACCCCACTTTGTGAGGCTTGTGTGATTTGTGAGAAATCATAAGTGTTGGGTTGAAAGATTGCTTTTTGAGAGCACATTTGAGCACTCCTATCTATTGAGCACTTGAGCATTGAGTTGCAAATCTATGAGCATTTGTTACTCTTGGAGGTGAAGCCTCCTAGACGGCTAGGCGTCGCCCGGTGAGCCACCAAGCTTGTGGTGTGCCACGGGCCCGCTTTGTCTCCGCAAGGGAAGAAGCAAGATAGTGATTTGAGGAAAGTGGTTGAAAGAGACCCGGCTTAGAGTTGGCTTTGTGAGCAGCTCAGGCTTCCCCAACGGAGACGTAGATGACTTGGGAGCAAGTCGTTGAGCTTCGGTGAAACAATTTCTTGTGTCCTTGCTTTGATTTGCACTTCTTGTTTCATTAAGTTGTGCTTGTGACTAACCCTTGATTCTTTGTGAATCAAGTAGCTGTCTTGTTCTTTGTATTCTTTTAGGGGTGCTTTGCAAGTTTCTCGAGAAATCTCTCAAAGTTCAGGTTTATCTCTCTGTCCCGAGAAAACTAGAAGTTCCGGTTTGACAAACTGGAAGTTTCGGTTTTGACAGTTTTAATTTTCGCTGCAAGTTTGTATTAATTTTCAGGAATGCCTATTCACCCCCTCTAAGTGACACCTAGGTCCTTTCAGCGACACCCTAACCCTAGCCCGCCGCCACCCGTACCCACCCTTCCCGCCGTGCCGCCGCCGGAGTGGACTGCCGGGACAACCCGTGTGGCTCGCAATGATGGCGGCGGCGGTGCATCTTTACCCTCTTCTCAATGGCGGAGCCAGATATAGGACTCAATGGTGTCACCTTCTAATATATTTGGTATCATTAGGGTAATAATTATCATTAAAGCTGTAATTTTAATAGGCATTAACAAGATTCATTGGTGTCACGTGACACCACAAAAATAGGCTGGGTCCACCCCTGCCTCTTCTAGCTGTTTGATCGCCGTTTTGTTCCTTTCAGTTAGAGGAGGCAGCGAGGCGTAGCCGCCAGTTCCGTGCTCGGCGGGTGTAGGAGATGAGGCGCGGCGGCTGGATCTGTGCCCGGCGGCGTGTCCATGGTGGATCGGAGGAGGCGGCGGGGTGTGGCTGCCAGATCTGCACTCGGTGGCTGGAGGAGGTGAGGCGCGGCAGGTGGATCTAGAGCCGGCGGCGTGTCCGAGGTGGATCTGCAGCCGGCGGCGCTCAGCTCTCGCCCTTGCGAGATGCCGTGTGGTGCCTGCCCCGGCGCATGAAGTTGGAGCCGGAAGGGGGAGAGAACCTCTCGTTGTGTACCCTGCTGTGGCTGTTCGGTGTAGAAGGCACGTGGCGGTGCCGGGGGCGTGGCCATGGAGGCCGTAGAGCTGGAGCACCGGACTCTGTCATCGTGCCTGTGCTGCCATTCCTCGTCATGTTTCGAGTAATCGATGGAGCAGCGGGCCGGGGACTTGCCTGTTTGTGCCTTCCGGTGTGCCCTATCGGGGCTGGTCATTGTGCTGCTCCAGGTTGCCGTCCCCTCACCGGCAGCGCCTTCTACTGTTGGTCATCCGCGACACCTCACTGCAGTGGGATGTCAGGGTCGCCGTGGTCGCCATGGTTGTCGGCATTGTGTATTGTCTCGCCCTTCAGCATAGTGGTGCCTTCTCCGATCTTCAGTTCAGCGGGGCCTCCTTCTCCGACGACGGTGGCAGGGGTTGTTGGTTCGTCGGCCTCCGAGGATAGCTTGGATCAGGCTCTGAACACTTAATGGACATGAAGACCCGTGTCGTTTTCTTGTTGTGTTGTCAGTTTTATGTGGTCGGTTGTGTTTGGATCGTGTTCCTTGGGTCGTAGGTCGCGTCGTTTCGGGTCCGTCCTGAATTGTGTTAGAGTCCTGTGTCCTAGTCGTAGTCGTGTCTCGTTATGTGGCCACTTGGAGTCGAGCCAAGTTGATCTTATTTGTGAAATCTCGATTGTAAGGTCGTTTTTTTTCTTCTCTCTTAATGCGAAACGTGCCACGCACGATCTTGAAAAAAGATCAACTCCACCTCCCTTCTCGCTTGCCCTTGACTAAGTAGCTGTCAGTGTTGCATAAAGGAAATTAGTCTGTAAATAACACAGTACATTGGTTTATTAAGGAGCTTTCCTAGAGCCATAAGCACCAACATGTGACTCCAAGAAGATGTAACTTGTTAATTAGATTACCCTTCGGTCCCCCCTATCCCAGAAACTCATTTCTGAAATGGTACGTTCACCCTCTGTGTAATCTTGTCCCATCCTAGACTTTCGTTTATCACACACCAAACATAACGAGCCAGCGAACATTGGAAAAAAAAGGTGGTCTGCACTCTCCACCTCACCACAAAACTTATATTTTTTTCATCTCCTCTCCATTGTTTCTTTTTCAAATTGTCCGTAGTTTGTATCCTATTATGATAAATATGCCATAGAAAAAATTTTACTTTAAGTGGCACCTTTGTATTCCACAAGTCTGCTTTGCATTTGTCTATCACTCCTGAAAAAGTGCAGTGTTTGTACAAAGAGGCTGTCGTAAATTTCTTGTTCGGTGTCAGTTCCCAACTCACTGTGTCTTGTCCTGTAGTCAGATTAACTGCCTCTAATTCCTGCCATTCTTGTAATTCGCACTCTCCAAAATTCCTTGACAGATTAATATTACCCCTATCTAAAACTTCCCTCACCACCCATTCTTGTTGCTGACAAATCTTAAACAGGTTTTCAGACCTAACTTTAAGAGGGCAGTTACCAACACATACATCACACCATGAAGATAAATCGTTTTGTACCTCGGACAGGAGTCAGGACATACAAAGTGGGATAGGAGGTGATTACTGTTGCAGATGAGTAACGAGGATGTCAAAGGAAATGTGAGTTCTCTCATGCATGGCAGATCATGAGCTTTTAGATTAGACATAAGTGTATGTAGAAAAAGATAAAAATATAGTACTCCTATATCAAATATACCAATCACGACAAAACCCCAATTCTGCTGGCCAGTAAACCCGCTGCCACGAAACGGATTCAGTCTTTCAGATCTAAAATATATAGTTATACAAGAAGGAATTCAGCAATCCATGTGCCCTGAGAATGGGCTGTCCACATGACATCCCGAGATTGATGCTTGTTTGGTGAACACAAGCCTTTAACAAGTATATTAATCCCTGCTATTGTAATAGGCTCCGATATATCGAGATACCAATAGCGCGGCTAGAGGTCCGTAGCACCATACGAAGTACAGACAGGCCACCACTGAGACCAGAGATTCTTATCGCGTGATTGGTTCCTTGGTAGACGCTCGCCTTGCATGATGCATCGCAGGAAACTCGGCAATGCACTGCTCACGTATGTGTGAGCTCCACTATTGGGTAGTGCCCGCGATGGTTACTCAGGAAGACATCATGGAAGTGAATTGCCCTTAAAACATACTCCATCCGTTCCTAATGTTGTCATTTTTGACTTATAATATCAACTTTGATTATTCATTTTACTAAAAAAATTTGTAAAATGTCATTTACTTCGTTATAATTTGTAAAGTTATTTGAATCACGATTTATAATTTTGTGTATTTGAACTCAAAGATGATGTTAAAAGTCCACGAAGATAATGATTTATTTTATCATGAAAGGTATTTAAAACACAATATATAATTTGATACAACTGATTTTTTTAATAAGATGAATAGTTAAAGGCGATGTTAACAATCAACGATGACAACATTCAAAAAAAAACATAGGGAGTATGTACTTGTCATTTTTTTTAATTTGAGGGCACGTTGCTTTTTTTTCTGTAGAGTTAGACTTGAGAGGCATGAGGAATACATATGGGTAACCTAGTGCTACTTAAGAAACAGGCATATGCAAGTATGCAACCCAGTCCACTAACTCTTTTCTGTAACACTATCAAACATTCTTCGTACCGTTACAGAATAAGTTATCTAGAAATAATTTTAATTAAAATTCTATCAAACTTTTTATACCTTTCTCAGCTCAAAATGGATGCATGTAGCTTTAGACTTACACTAAAAATTTGGCATCAATTTTAGATAGAGTACTTAGTCAAATTCTTGATTGCTCCTGCCCCGCCTGACTAGTTTTGGCCTTGGTCATTTTTTTAGGTGGCTTTGTTAGTGTTTCATATATACTGATTTGGACTCTGTTGTACATGATTCTTGTCCCCTTTTTATTCTTCTTAGTATAATGAAGCACAACTCCCATATATTTTCGAGAAAAAGGAAGTTAGTCAAATTCATGGAGAAAATGTGTCTTAATCCAGGAAGATACTGTCGAATATTGTTTGTTGGACAAGTCTGACAAAAGCAAGGTTCCGTGTATTTATTTTTGGAAAATCCTATTTTGTTTGTTGGGCATAATTTTTTTTTTTGCATATATTCAACATTCAACTGATTGTTATTTTTAAAACTTTCTTAGATTTAGATATTATTTTTGAAACTTGTAAATAAAATAGTATTTTGAAAAAAAAATCCCCTATTCACAAAGCTGTCGCTGGGGTACCTGTTGCCCAAGCAAATCATACCTGCATGGCGTACTTCAAACTATTCTGATGTTTAATACTACCGCTGTCCCATTTCAACTGCACTTTTGTTTCTTATCTTTGACCAATAATTTCTAGTATAAATTTAATCAATTTTAATAATATAAAAATTATGTGTTATAAAAATATTTTCATGATTAATCTATCAATATAAATCTTATATTATTCAAGTTAATTAAATTTATAAAAATCATTAGTCAAAGAGAATGAAACACAAATAAAATTTAAATGGGGCAAGGGAGGGGGGGTTGCTATAAAATCTCTATCAAGGGAAATATGTTTTTGGGTTCAATTTTTTAGCCTTATGGTTTATTTCACACGTGCGAAGTAAAACGACCGAAGCTAATTACATCAACGTAAATGGAAAGTTGAAATTGGCATGCTACGATGGTTCAACTCCACAGCAATCATGTCTACAACAAACTAAATTATCTGCTGAGTTCAACCATATTTATTCATATATATCCACCAGACTACCAAAACATACAACTAATGAACCCAAGGAACTTCCCAGAAGCAAATGAAATATGAAACCCCTGTTTGATCCGGCCTATATTCACTGTAGCAGTTCACATGCGAGGAGGCTGCTTCAGATGGCAAAACCACCGGTGATTCGAAGCTTCTGCATCAATGGCTTAGATCCTTCCACAGCAAGAAAATGAGAAACTTATTCTCCCTTGTCTGACGGGGGCATAGACCTCCAGATCCCAGCTAAAATGCTACCATAAACCGAGTGGCATACGCTTGAAACAGCGCATGGAACTGCAGTAAGGGGATTTTCGAAATGCTTGCTTGCCAGGACTACACCCAATACTGAATTCTGCATGGATAAAAACGTGATATAAACAATGCAGAAATGAAAATGAAATGCAAACGTATAAAATTAGTACCATATGTCATAGGTTAGAAACCAAAATGATAATAGAGAAAAGTTTGATTGGCTAGGAAGAAGCAAGAAGCAAAAGCATTTGCACAATACAAGACAAAAAAAATAGAATGAACAGATTACAGCGTCGGTAGAAGTGATTTTTTGAAAGAATATGAAACTTTGGTTCCAAAAGAAAATAGAAGACAGGACCCGTGGGGGGTGGGGGGGGTGCAGCCCTTCTAATAATTGAATACAACTCCCGCTCTCACAGAGGGGACTTGAGTCGTACACCTAGCTAGGTTGAATCCTACTAGCATATGAATTCATCTTTTCTGTTACAAAATTGACCTCAAATCTGATCTACTCCTTTATTTCTAAGACTCCAATTATTTCTATCTAATCACTTTGGACAGGCCTGGCCGGACATACACCTGGCTGTCCTCCTTGCCGTGGCTAGGGCGCAGCCCTATGAGCTTCTGCTACTTGGTTGGCTTGGGCTTGCTGTCCAGACCATCAGCCAAACAGGCCCTTATCCAACCATAGGCACCTGTCAAACAGCCACATCCTATTTTCCAATGCTCACTTACGGCAAAAATGAATTCAATATTGTTCAAATCACATTTGAACACACATTTTCTATGCTGAACACATATATGCATTACAGTACTCTTGATACGCACTGCCTCTGTTCAAAAAGGTTGACATATGTGTAGATCCTTAAAAAGCAATTAACATATTTTGCTCTCGGCAGACTGCCTAGTTTGATAACGTCCCTGATAATACTCCCTACGTTTTATATTTCCTATTTGCAAATTCTTGAACATACACAAAAGAATGTATTCCCTCCATTCTGAGTGATAACATATGATTAATTTTATTTTGCACATATAAAATAGCAATTACCTGCATGCCGACTTCAATGGAGATTGTTCGTGATGAAGCCGTATCAACACCAAGTATTCTTGAAAGAACATAACCAAAGAAAAACCCCAATGCATGCAAACAACAGACAGACAAAACCACTTCTAAGCCAGATGTTAGGATAGCCGAAGCACTTTGTGCAATAGCATTCCCACAGAGAACAGCTACTGTTGCCACAGCAATGAACGGCATCAAGGGAGAAACTAATTGAACCAAGCCATTGCAATACTGATTAAGTAAAGCACCCAGAAGGACGGGTGCAAGGACAACCTGCATTTATATATACGAAAATTAGTCAGAGGTACTTCATATCATACAAACAAAGTTGAAGTTGGAGGCACCTGAGATGTCGATATGAACAATCCCATTGGATCTACTGCAACATATTGTCCAGCAATTTTAGATGTTAGGAGAGGAGTCATGAACTGCATCAATGAGTTCGATTAAAAAAGATTATCCAGCTGATTAGGAATATAATTACTGAGTAGAATGGCTTATTACCGCTGCAGCGAAAGTGCTTGCTGCTGTCATCAGCACAGAGAGAGCAACATTTGCTCTGCAATATGGAAACTAATTTATCAAAATTGTTGCTTTGTGATTCCAACTTATAATGTGATACAAATGCATCAAAGTAATGTTTGGTTCATGATTTGTAACACAAGCGTATTAGGAATATGTTTTGGATGCATTCATTCATTCATTGGCCGGCAATACCAGCAATAGCAAAGGCGGCATCATCAGTAACACCACCAAATGAAAGTGTCTAAGGACGTACCAAGGAAGTTGGAGAATTATCAGGGTGATGTTATTCAAGATCTCAACATGCTAAGCTTGTTGTTTGGCTGCTCTAGTCGTGTGAGTTAGCAGGGCGTCTCATCTATAAAGGCAAAGCCCATTTCAGTTGTATATTGTAATCATTGAAGAAACAATGTCTCCCTCTTTGGGCGAGACTGTCTTAGTCAGTATTGCTGGGAAATCCCACTGGATGGCAACAAATACAGCTCCTCGTCTCATCAACTTGGGTATCCCTTGCATTATACTTCTCGGTCATAAAAAAAAAGTCCAAAGGGGCATTTTGTTCCAATTACACTGAGTTTTTGATCAGTCAGTAGGCCAACCATGCAGCCACTTGAGACTTTCCATTGCCTATATGAAATCTTCTGTTCCTATCCTAGACCATATATTTGTTTGCTGTCTGCAAATTGGTCCATTCTATCCTCAGTCATGAAGATATTCTCAAATTTTCATAAACACTAGCATAACATAATGAATATGCTGCTGTGGATGCCATTATGCACCTTACCAATTTAGGAGGTGCAACAATGCTGCCAAGCACTCAGAACGATAGCAGAGGTTTAAAGATAAGCCTCTCAGTTATCTCTTTTTTCAGTTTGTTTCCCATTTTGTTTGTTTCATACCTTGAAAGTAGAGATAATAGATTACAAATTCTTTGTTTGGGCTGATTCAGTATAGTAAGGCCTACATGCTATTTTGAAATCAAATAAAAAGCAATTAGCCAATACTCGGAGCCTCCACGGGAGAGAAATTTTGCCGTTAGTAGTTATCCATCTACAAACCCCAATCCGCAACCAAAAACCTAAGGAAGTGTCTCCAACCAGGTGATGATTGAATTAACAAACTCATAGGCACAATGTTTTTGTCATTACCTTGCTAAATAGGTCACAATGTTGCTTGCTGTACCTGCAGATGGTGTTGCCTTTTAAGTTTAAAAATTGGCATCGATAAACATGAAAGTTAAATGAAGTGCATACGCACCTCCAGGACAACATGACACTAATATAAGTCCAGCAGCATAATGGGATGGTAACTTCAGTAGGTTGCTCACCAGAAATCCTGACAGTGGCATCACCTGTATATAAATCGTTTAATATGGATTTTTTAGCATATATGCTAATCATTAAAATGGAATAGAAAATACATTCAATCATCAGTTGATTGAAGCTTGGTTGAATCTAACATTTATCTCCACAAAAGGCAGATAATTGGCAAATTCGTAAAACTTTTACATGGATTGTATTCCAAGAAGTCCAGTAACAGAGAATGCTACTGCGAACAGGCTAATATTTTATCTATTTTTTAAAATATGGCTTGACGAAATGCATAGAATGTCAAAAGAAATAAATGAAACTAATCATAACCTTTTTGTAGGGTGGATCATTGCCTAAAACACTAAACCTAATTATAATTTGCTCACCCAAATGCAGTATCAAAGCGGATTTGGTGCCCACTGGCTCCGCATCCTAAATATATCAGCGTTAAGATTTCAAAGAGAGAGAGAGAGAGAGAGAGAGAGAGAGAGAGAGAGAGAGAGAGAGAGAGAAGAAGTGCAGAGGTGAATCAACCGAGCAGTAAGGGTGGTATGCTGACATACTTAGGACATGTGTGCCTACGGAAAATCCTGCCTTTACAATGCATCAGGGGAAAAAAGGCACTAGGCGGTAAATGAGTAGAGACCCACCACTTAGAGCTTAAGCGTGCCCAGGTGGTGCCTAGGCATTCTAGGTGTTATACTGTACCATGCAAGATATATGAAAGAAAAAAACTAACGGTTTAAATAGCTATGTTCCGGCCCAACAGAACTAAACGCTATTAAGGCCCATCACAGTCCTTACCCATCCAACAAACCTGTCTGTCAGTCAAAAAGAAGAAAAGAAAGGAGAAGAAAGGATAGTATGTGCCTCAATTTAGTAGCCCACCCAGCCCACTCATGCACCACCAACCCATCAGCCTTCAGTACCCTAAACCTAGTCAACTCCAGTTCTTTAACTTGCTTCTTTTCTTCTCCCTGTTTCTCAGCCACCATCGCTTCTTTTCTTCTCCCCGTCTCTTCCAAAACTGATTTTCCGCAGCCTCGTGAGCTCGAAAGCAGATTTCCGGCCGGTGACCTATTAAGCGCGACGGCAAATCTCTGGCTGCACAGCCTATTGAGCTTGACAGCAGATCCCAGCTGTGCAACCTCATTTAGCTTGGCGGCAGATCTCGGGGATGGCTGAGCTGCCAGAGCCTAGGGGCTGCCTACCACCAAGGCGAGGTGGAAGACCTCGGCCTACTGCTTAATCGCGGAGGCAAGAGCCTAGGAGTTCCTTTGTTTTCAGGACAATGCATTATTTGGATGGCCTTGCTTATATATTATCTTCTATGTAACTAAGTTCTTACAATTGTCTTAAGTGGCAAAACTATGTTTCACATATAAATAGTACATAATCCAAACATATTTGCATTGAATTAAATTTACTATGCAATGGATAAACAATAAATGTACATCAATGGCTAAAACACTGATACATGCAACAACTATGAGATGGGAACTGACAGTGTATTGCAGGAGAAACCCCACAGCTAACTCCTTAGGCATCAAAAATGCTGTTCTGAGGTCATCCAGTGTTAACGTCATGCCCATTCCTGAAGACATTGATTAGGGTATAGATAAACTACCAAACGGTAAGTAATAATTTCATGGCAGGAAAATATCATTAACAGCATCATTCAGTTGACACATGTATATTTTCTTTTGGAGAAAAAGTTGCTGGTCGTCACAGATTTATGAATGCAAGCACGCATGTAAAAGGATGCTATTTTCATTTTCTTGATGCAATAAAACTCCTTATCAAAGAACAAGGTCAAAATGTGAATGATGAGTGAAGATATGCTGTGACAGAGCTGCCTGCACTCAGCTATTTAGTTTGCAAAGTTAACACGTAAATTTTTTTCTTATTTTTATTGAAATCTTATTCCTCTTTTCATGCTTTCTCCTGCTTTAGGTTCTACAGTTATATCTTCATACTTCGCATTTTGGTACCCACAGAGCGTGGCAATGACAATGCGCGTCTCAAGAGTCCCTGAATGCCAACTAGCAGCTGTTTCCAACATCATCGGACGACATTACTAAACTAAGAACTCAATACTGGCTAAAGTTTCAGACTTCAGATCCGTTTCAACTAGAAGTGAAAAAAAAAATATACATGAGGGAACGATGTAGGATAGCGTGGTGAGGGATGGCACGGACCGAGCATTGTGACAGACAGGCCAACCATCCGGGCAGTGGGGCCGACCCAGAGGAAAGCCGGCGGCCGCCATAGCGCGAGAGCGCAGGCCGACGCCACCCACACCGGGAACCCTAGCGACAGCACCTCCCCGATGCGCAGGATCAGTCCCCACGGGGCCTTATCACCACCGCTGGCGGAAGGGATATCGGAGGACGGCGCATCGGCGGCAGCGCGGCACGTGCTCGACGAAATGCCAGTGCTGACGTAGCGGCGGAGCGGGGCGGCGGGACGGAAGCGGGGGCAGGTGAGCTGCAGCGGGGAGGACTGAGCATTGAAGGGGCTGCGAAGGGTGAGCGCGTGGCTGCGGCGCTGGGAGAGGCCCCCAGCGGCGGTGGGTGCCGACGGCGCATGGCGGAGAGCGACGAGAGGCATGATGATTGATGCCGCTGGAAAGGAGGATCCGGCAAACCGTTTGAACTGGGTACTACCGTTGACCGCAGTGGAGTACCGAAGGTGCTGTTTGTCGTGTGCGGGACACGGGGACTGGGAAAGTGGGAATCACACGGCATATTTTAAATTTGATAAAATTAAAATGGTACTCTCTACATTTTTTAATTCATTTTGTCGTTGATTTTCATACTATTCATCTTAGTTGATTTTCATACTATTCATCTTAGTTTAAATGTGTAAAATTTTAAGTTATAATTCAAATAACTCTAATAATAAATAAAATTATAACAAAATATACGATATTTATTAATTTTTTTAATAAGACGAATGATCAAAGTTAAAGTTATAATAACAACGGCAACGATTAAAGAACAGAGAGAGTATGTGTCAAATTAATCCATTACTACCTAAAAAAATATTACTCTCCTAACTGCTTTTGATTATTGAACTATAAAATTATTAGGAATCTTTTATTATTATTATTATTTTTATTAGTGGTATTTAAAACATGCATATTTTATATATTTAAACAAAATTTGAAAATAAAATTATAGTCAAAGTTGATGTTAGATATCAGGTGCCAATATTTTAGAACCATACAAAACACCTTTTTTATAACATATAGGGTCAAATTATAATGCTCATCCAATCTAATGTACTTTATTGTTGAGATCGTCCTAAAGACTATTTATATTATTTTGAGAATAAATTACTATCTAATATTTTTATTATTACTTCATCCGTCCAAATTTATAAGTGCCGGAAAGCAAACTAAATTGTCCAAAAATATAAGTACTTGTGTGAGGCACACTAATATTTTCTCCCCACTTATCTCCACCGTCATTTTTAAAACCTCTTTGCTTCAGCTTCTCAGCTAGTTTTTTCAACTGAAAAGCTGAACTGAGAAGTTGAAATAAATAAGGTTTTAAAAAACTCATTTTTAAATGCTAAAAGGCTAGCTTTTGTAAAAACTCACTGAGGAGTGCTTTTCTAGTTTTTGGTATGCAGAAAAGCTAAATATACATTACAAAAATTAACATCTAAATTTCACCGATCAGTTTTTCAACAAGCCACCAGCCAATTTTTCTAAAAGCTCAAAACTCTGGCTCAAACAAAAAAGACCTTTAACTTTAGCTGCTTCACAGTCTTGTTGGCTCAGCTCTCACTCTCCTCTCCCTTTTTGCTCACTTTTTGCAACACGTGCACACACAAAGCACGCAGGCACAAAAACGCAAGGAAATGTTTAGTTCTGCACACCAGCATACACGGCATTTCACTGTATTTCACTTCACTTGGCACTATGATTACACTGGTTAAATAACCACACGCGCACCAGCCGCCAGTGGTAAGAAGCTAGAAGAAAAGCAGCACGGGTACAAGTTGTCTAAGAATGCTTAATATTGAAATTAGAAGGTAATTTCTTTGTTTCAAAATATAAATATTTTTATATTTAAATAAAGTCAAACTATTTTAACTTTTAGTAATAATATTAAAAAATTATGTGATTTCTAATATAAAAAATATATTTTTTATGAAAACTTGTTTCATAATGAATCCAAAAAATATAATTTTTATATGATAAAATATTACTAATTATACATTGTTAATAGTCAAAATAATAAAAATTTGACTTTGACTAACTTTAAAAATACTTATATTTTAGAACGGAGTAACGGAGGGAGGATATGGTGAAAACAAACCAATTGCTAACAAAATTTTGAATTTGGTGGGTGCATCTGTTCGTGCCGGCTGTTGATCGAACGGCTTCACGCCACTTGGGCCCGCACAATCCAGCCATTAGCATACGATCAACTCCACTAAACACTTTCTCTGATGCATGCAAGCCAAGTTCGGTTCTCTGAGGTGACCATGCAGCATTCCACAAGGCCCACTACGACCTCCACTAATGATCTTCACTAATGATCATACATGCAGATCACTACGTCACGCACTCGCACACAACTATTCTGGAAACAAAAATGACTAAACAACTCACACGTACATAAAAATAGATAACCAATATGATTTATTCCAACACATACACCTCTTTCCTCTCTCCAGCAGTTCACGAGCCGCGTGTGTCGCCGGAGAAGATTGCACGGAGACGAGGTGTGCAGCGGTGGTCGCATTCGTTTAGGAGGCCATACCTGCGGCTGTGGCGACGACGACGAAGAGAGCAGCAGCACCAACTCTGTGTCGCCGGTGGTGCATCGAGAAGGGCAAATCAAGATTAGGAGGAGTTTTGTTAGGATAATCATGACTTGGAGCGTTCTGTTTGATTCCATCGTGTGCGTCTTTGAGTCGGATAATGGACGTTATGTGTGCAGATTAACTGCTGGTCGTTAGATGTGGGAGCACCGAACATGGCTCACGGTCTGTCGACGAACGGTTCATGCGAACGTGCGGGCTATGTTCAAGGCATGCCGGATCGTCGGGAGCTATTCGTGTGTGCGTGTGCGCGATGGCCGGAGAAAGCAGTTGCTCAGGCGCTGAAGCTATAAAGCGTCATGTATTCTGTTTGTGCAGGGTGAGCCGAGAGATAGAGACAGTTCCGGTGTATGTCGCCGCTACACTGTTGTGTGGCAGGCGTAGGTCGTCCGAGAAGGTTTTCTTTCGTGTTTCACTGTGTATCTAGTTCAGAGAATAATAGAAAAACTAATATACAGAAGCGAGAGGCTCCGCAGCGTTTGTAAATTATCCGTGTTTTTTTGTTCTTTTGATTTTTTGATTGTTCGTCGACAAACCGTGAGCCATGTTCAAACATCTAACGACCAGCAGCTAATCTGCACACATAACGTCCATTATCCGACTCAAACAAACACGACGCACACGATGGACTCAAACAGAACGCACCAAGTCATGATTATCCTAACATCTGGAATCAATAGAAATAGTTGAAACCCCATACCATGTAGAATATGTTTAAGTGCCGAGCCATCATCATTTGTTGGCCTTATGTCGTGTGTCGTGTTTTAGTTCATTAGAATTGCGTCTAGGATTTCTTGATAACCCTAGAGCGTTCATAATCAATAGTCACTGTATCATTAGGGTCTAGATTTTTGCTTTTTATCATTGCCTTGCCTTTCATTGCTCTACATAATGAGATCCTAATTTTAAGTGATAGTATGTAATATTTATATGTGTCTCCCACTAACTTTCATTTCTGAATCCTCAGCAAGCCACATCACTTAAGAATAATAGCTGTCAGATTATCTTATTCAAATCCGACCGTTCGATTGACCCTTGGCTCTACATGATAAAAAAAAAATTCTCTTCCACAGCAGCTTCCCCTCCCTCCCTCGCATTAACTCCCCGACTCTCCCAGTCTGTCGAGCGGCGCGTCCCCTTCTCTCCTCCCGGACTCCAACCAAACCCCACCTCATGCGTCCCTTTCTCTCCTCACCGCCTCCCCACCTCCCACTGCCACCGTCTCTCCTATGGCCACTGTCACCATGTACAGTGCTGCCAACCACGCCACTGACGAAGCCATTGTCCCCCACGCCCGCCCCAGCACCGTGATGTATGCACACCTGAATTTCTATTTTGCCTCGCAGATTTATTGGGGTCTAGGATGAATATAATGTGTTATCATATGAGTATAGTTGATTATAACATTATACTTGGTTAGCTGTTATCAGCTTTGGCATTGGATATGATATCATTATACTAACCTTTCTTCTTATCCAAAGCCGCGAAAGTGCCTTCAGCCTGATGGTTGTCGTGCTTCAGTAGCAACCCTAATATCCTGGGTTCGACCTAGGCTGAGGGCAAAAAAATCCCTTCGCCTGTCCCACGCCAAAGCACAGGTATGAGGTCCGGCCCAGTTTTTGCATGGGCTTGGTACCGCTGTGTAAGGGTGGGTCAGGGGTTCAGAGATTTTCTTGGCCTGTGTAATAGCTCTTCTCTCTTAAGCGAAACCGTGGGGTGGTCTTACTCCTGCTGAGCAATTTGACTATTGTCCCAGAAAGAGTGTGTAGAAATTATACTACCTTTTCCTTCTTAACTGTTGTTTACTAGAATTACATATAAGTTTATTTGTACATGTGAACATGCCCAATCTCATTACATTTTACATGCTTTGTTCCTGTGTTTCAGTGAAGTCTGAATAGTGGAGGCAGGACTATTGGCATGTGAGTTCATTGTTCCCCTCGAGTATCTAGCTGCTGTCATCCTCTCCTCTTCGCAGATTTTTTTTGGGTGGTTTCGTTAGTTTGATTTGGGTGCAGGGGTGGTCCATCTTTGATATCCTCAGGTACATGCTGAAGCACAATTGGTCAGCATACAACAGATCAGCAGCCATCTTCAAAGGCTGCACTGGTGGTATGACATAAATCCTGCCTGCCTTTTTACAGTCCACCCTTTTTGCAGGCGGTTCTAAACCCCTACGGTTTCGGCTTTCGCTGCAATTAGTGAGTCTGTAAAAATCATTTATTTGTACACTCGTTTTAGTGGACCGCCTACATTAATGGTCCATTAGTGTAGGTAGACTTAGAACACCGCATGCACTAATACCATTAGTATACCATTAGTGTAGGCGGAGATCTTAAAGCTCCGCCTGCACTAATACCATTAGTGCAGGCGGACTTCGTAAACCTCCGCCTGTACTAAAGGAATTAGTGCAGACGGTGTCTTTCAGGAGCCGCCTGCACTATAGATGTCTTAGTGCAGGCGGCTTCCTAAGAAAGCCACTTGTAGTACAACAAATAATTTATTATTTAAAATAATTATATTATACAGGATTTATAATTGTTTTATACAGGAATACAGTTTTAAAACAAATATAGAATTTAATATTTCATCAAAGAAAACGTAAACAAACAACAATATCTTACAACACAATTATTCACATGTCATATTACATAACATCCAACCAAATCTGATTACATCTATATAATCTTAAACCTATCATACAAAGACAAATACGGATACAAAAGCAATTCATTGTTTTCCTTTGCAAAAAAGACTCCCTCCTGGTGAACAACCTCTTGACGGATAAAGTGGCATAGATCACTTCGAACGGAGTCAACTTCTTTTGCGATCCATGTCTCTTTCGAAAGGCCATTCATGATCGACATTGGGTTTCTGTAAATGAAAAGATGATAGATAATTACTATAACAATGATAATAATTAATTTAAGTATACAAAACATATTGATAATATAACTTACATCCTCACGATTCACTCAATAATGTTCAGTGACTTTAAGATACTCGCAGACATAGTAACCACACAGCACAGTGCTGAGAGGTTGCTTATGACACTTCAAACAAAAACAAACTCAATTAAGCAAAAATTTGGGACAAGAACTGCCACATATTGAAAAGGAGATGTTTTTGTTACCCATGAAGCATTGTTTAGAGTTAGCTTTTCTTTTCCTTGAGGATGGGGCCCGCCAAGCTTAATGTAAAATCTATAAGCACTACACAAATGCAAAAAATGATTATAAAATGGAAATATATTGTTTATAATAAGTATTCATGCAGAAAGTACGCTTACTTTTCTAAAATCTTGATGAAATATTTGTATTGTTGTATGGGGTAATTGAGTGAGTCAAAGACTATCCCTTTCGCCTCCTTGGGTTGCATCAGGATATTAATATAGTGGTCTCTATATAAATAAATAAAGTATTAGGTAACTTTTTAAGAATATATGTCTAGCGAAGTGATGAACCTTAAAATTGTATGGGGCCATTACATCCTTCTTGCCATCATTAACAAAGTTGTGCATCGCCCTTTCTATATATGCCGCCACTTCCAACATTCTCTACTTGATTATTTTCTTTGTCTCCTTATCAAATTGCTTGTTTGTCATGTCCTTGTATTGCCCCGAATTTTTACTGAACTTTAGGTCAAAATTGACCTGGGCAATCTGCGTTGGATCGAGGATCCTCGTCCGCAGTTTCTTCAGCTTATGGTCATCTAAATATACTATCCTATATATAAAATTACTATTCATTAGTATGACATCTCATACTAATAAATTAATGCCACTTAACATTGTAAAGTATGACTTACAGACACCACATGGTTAGGAGGTTGATGTCGAGTCTCTCTTTGCGGAAAACAAGGAATAAATCTTTAAAACTGAAAGATTGCGTCCTGTCTCCACTCCAAAATGCACTTTTTGGCACATTAAATTGCACATGAGTGAACCCCACAGCACTCGCCTGCATGTACTAATCATGCAATCTCTTCATTGGAAAATGTAGCTTACTGAGTTGCACTGAGGTTAAAAATGGCTTGCCATGCACATATTGTTCAGGCACACTCTCTTACGCCAGATTAGATCATTCCTTCGCTGTTTTATATCATCTCTGGTATAAAATACTCCATCCTCCTCTCAACTTTCGATAAAATAAGTACCATCCTTCGAACACTCTTGAAAGGAGGATGACTTTCTTTGAAATCCTTGGAGATACTTTAATGTGTTTGTTGAAGGAGTCTTTTTGTACGAGGCAATTTCTTGGTGGATGTGTGCAGGAGCTGAATAAGTTTGACTCGGCAATTTCTCTTTGCCCTTGAGAGGTGGCTTGGCAATTTATGTTGGGCCCTTCAGAGATGGCTTGGGCATTTCTATTGGGGCCTTGTCAGAAGGTTGTACTGTTGAAATTGTAAGACCCTCGAAGGAAGGCTGAAGCATTGTACCTTGCCCTGAGGAGAAGTTGGCGGTGTCAAATCTGATCAGCCTTTGGGAGAAGATGGAGGTACGTCAACTGTATCCTTTAGAGAAGGTTGTTTGTTGGTTGCATCTTCTTCTCTCTTGGTGGGCTGTGATGGGCTGTTGAGATGTACTGGCTGCGAAGTAGGTGGCCCATCACACAAAACAATATCACGTCTATGCCAAAGGATAAATTCATTTAATGCTTCTCCAAGCAATGTGATTCTCTCGGACATACTGTGATCGAGTTCATAATCAAAATAGTCTTTGTTGATGACTTCGTTAACTTGTACTTTCACGTAGTCAGTCAGGATGGGACTACAGTAGAAGGTACGCCCTCGAATTGCAAGACCTGTGGCAACTTCAACAGTCTTATTTTCGGTCCTTCCAATTGGGACGTGAAGGCGACAAGGCGTGGGGTTCACAATATCATCTACAAGATATCTCTATCCTGACGTGGAGGCTACACTAATTAGGTTACAATCCGGTGTGGGCCTAATAGCCGGGTTCTCTGATGGCACAGTCCCGAGTAGTCCCGTAGCTTGCTGTTGTGCTAGAAGCTTTTGATGCCCTTGAAACAACTCTGCAAAATTTTCTTTTAAAGAGGCTTTGACCTCCGCCTTAATTGTCTCTTCAAGAATTTTCTTATACCTATCACGTTTTTTGTAGCTCGCTGCATCCTGTGAGAACGCCTCTTTCCAGGTCAGTCACGAAGAGATGGCTCTTACACGTCCAGGGTGTTTTGGGTTGCCTAGTGCAGCAGTGAGATGGTCCTTCTCCCTATCAGGCTTGAACTTTCTAGCCTTTTGTTCTGCAGCAATCTCCACGATTTTCTTGCCCACTTCTTCCGCTTGTGGACGTTTGTATATTCTTTGTCCTTCTTCGGTTGTTTCCGATCGAGCATAAACCTAGTTTCTGGTACAATCGTCACAACCTTCTAGCGGGTCAGGTCTCCCTGCCTTGGCAGCTTCCTCCCTTCTCTTTTCCCATTCAATCATTTTGCTGGCATATCCACCAGATCCTAGATGATGGGGGTAAATATTTTTCTTCGCCAGTTCAACTTTAGCTGCACTCTGAGCTATTGCCTCGGGCGTGGTCTTTTGCCGAACAAATTCAGTCCACTGGGCTTCCGTTATCTTCGGAAATTTACTTGGAAACAAATTTTTCTTCACAAACTTCGCATTTAACTCAGCTTTCCACCCACGGAACATCTTTGCCATAGAGGTCAATGTACTCTTCTTTGCAAGATCTTCTGTGCCTTCAAAAAATTTAATCTTTGATGTCAACTTGATCCACAGAATGTTCTTAGTCTCGTCATCGAGCACCCTCTAGTCTGTAACTGTAATCGGGACGTTGTCCCTAACTATGAATCCGCAGGCCTAACCATACTTTCGGCATGCATCCTGAGGACCAAGGGGAGCTCACGTTGCACTCACTCGTGTTATGTAATAGATACCCTCTGGCATCTTATTTTTGCCTCGCTCCCCTCTTTTACGCTTAAATCCACTCTCTAAGGCCATCTTTGGTCTTCCTGGACATGTCCAGTAAGGTTTCAATGATACTATCAAACACATTTTTTGCAACGTGCATCAAATTAATACTGTGGCAAACATCGAAGTCCTTCCAGTAGGGTAGATACTTAAAAAAAATTGATTGCTTCTTGAACGGTGTGCCGTCTGTTGATGTGGTTTTCTTTCTCTTTTTCCCCTGATTGTTCCCTTGCCAAATACAACAGTTATGTTCTTTACCATTTGAAAGACAAGTTTCCCACTGTATGGTGTCGGAGCATCATCTTTTTCAATGGTGTTGTCAAAATGTTTCTTCATCTTTTAGTATTTGTGATGCTTCGTTAAGAACTTTCGATGCCTCATGAACACTAACTTTCTAGATGATGGAAGGTATACAAATGCAGTTCTATCCACACATACTACATATCCTTGCTTTCCTTTTGTTTGTCCAGATATGGTAAAGAGACCTAAGTGATCATGGATGGTAACAAATATAATAGCTCGTAGAGTGAAATACTCTCATCGAAACTCATCCCAGATTCGAACACCTTCATTCTATAACTTTGCCATATCCTCCATCGAAGGTTCCAGAAACACATCAATATCGATGCCAGTTCGTTTTGGACCTTAGATAAGAATGGACATCATGAGGTACTTTCGTTTGTGACACAACCAGGTTCGAAGGTTGTACATCGTTAGAATAACAGGCCAAGTGATGTGTATGGTCTTGTTTTCACCAAGTGGATTCATGCCGTCCGTACTTAATCCAAATCTTATATTTCGAATCTCCTCAGCAAACTGTGGATAAAGAAGATCAAAATTCATCCATTGAGTTGCATTAGCCAGATGTCAAATCTTTCTCGAGTTCATCCTGCGCTTCTCAGCATGCAAACGCATGAGTTCAGCATCTATAGGGTTTGAGAACAGACGCTTCAAGCGATCAATCACTGGAAGGTACCACATGACCAAGGACGGAACCTTTCTCTTTCCACTCAACTCGTTGGAACCTCTGTCATCATCAATCTCAGGATCGATAGAGTTATTCTTCTTTTGTGCTCTTTTGTTCAAATTGCTAGGGTATATATGGTTGTAACGCTTTTTGTATCGACTGATGCCACATGTTGGACATTTATCCATAAATTCATATTCTTTGCGAAACAACACACAGTGGTTTGGACACGCATGAATTTTTTTCACGCCCAACAACAATGGACATATAAGCTTCTTAGCTCTATAAGTGATGGTTGGCATCTTGTTTGGCTTTGGAAGTATTTTTGCTAGCAGAGTCAAAAGCTTTGTGAAGCTACTATCAGACCATTCACTGCTGGCTTTTAATTTAAAAGTTCAAGCACAGCACGCAATATCGTGAACTCTTTATCACATCCTTTTGATTCCTCATACAAAGGTCATTCGATGCCTTCTTCAAAACATCCATATTATATAGACCTCTCTCAACTCCCAGAGATGTTAGCACTTGCGGTTCTACGTGACGCAACAACTTCTCAAAGTCAAATGAAGTATCATCTTCTTCATCGTCATTGTCATCAACATGATCCACAATATCAAGATCCAGATTAGGATGATCGGTGTTGCATCCAACTTCCACAGCATCTGAACAATCCACTTGAGACATATCTTTTTCCCCATGTGCTGTCCATATAGTGTAGTTATTCACAAAACTTCTCTTGATCAAGTGTGACTGGATCACTAAAATATTTGGCCAGGCAATATCGTTGGCGCAATCAATACAGGAACAAAATATCTCATTTCTCTTTTCTCTTTTAGCATGACTCTTAGCGGCTTTGAGAAATAAAGAAATATTTTGAAGAAACTCAGGAGAAAGTCTTGGTGCATTGTACATCCATGCTTGATCCATTCTTTATTTCAACCTACACATAATTTTATAAATTTAATTAAATAGAATACTAATTACATAGACATACACATGATAAAGTACTAATTAATTATTTTTTGCCTCTTGAATCTCATCATTTTAGAAAAAAAAATTAAAATTTGCATCTTGTGTACAACATGAATGTAAACTTAGAAGGTTAAGAATTATCAAAATAATCTAAATTTTACTCCATATAAATCTTCTAAAAATGGCAAAAGCATGAGGAACTTTAGATAATGAATATTCTAGGAATTAGGGCACAAATTATAAAATAAATCGGAGGAGGACCAAAAGGTTATCCTAGAGAACAAGATTCAAAAAGTTAAACCAATATAAATTTTTTAAAATGGCAAAATGTTGAGAAACCCTAGATAATGAATAATTAAAAACTTAGAGCACAAATCACACTCAAATTTGAAACAAATCGGAGGAGGAGCAAGAGTTTAACCAAAGGAAAAGTTTGCCAAAAGGATTCGCGAAGAAAACCTTCCCCTCCCGTGATCGGTGTTCGCCGGCCGCTGCGCGCACGCGTTGTGTTTTGCTCCCGTTGCACAAGGAACAGGGCCACATGCAGCTGCTATATATAGAGGATCACAGTGCAGGCGGTTATTTTAAGTAGCCACCTGCACTAATATGGACCTTAGTGCAGGCGGTTCCTTATGACAACCGCCTGCGCTAAGTCATTACTACAGACGGTTATCTTAAATAGCCGCTTGAACTAATATGAACCTTAGCGCAGACGGTTCCTTATGACAACCGCCTGCACTAAGTCATTACTACAGGCGGATTTCTTAGCGGGTCCCACATTTCACTTAGTGCAGGCGGCTTACTGTTATCAACCGCTTGCACTTTGATTGGGGGGATGTCGGGATAAACCCTTTTTTAGTAGTGTGAGTTCCTCTTGGCCCCATTTTCATTTTCTGTCACTTGCTGGATTTTCATTTTATACGTTCCTGGCTCCAAGCAATCCTGGCGATCTGGATCGCTATTCTGTGCCGGAATCTCAGAGCATAACTGATGATAGAGATCAGGCAGATTTCTTCAACTTCAGCATGTACTACCTTTAGTATGTCTATGTCTATGTTAACATGATTGGATTGCATAGTTTAGTTCCTTTTCTTCGAGTAAATGAGACATACATTTAAAGGTAAGAGGCTCCATGTTTCATTTTTGTCCTCAGAAAGCATATTTCAATGTTCCTTTTATTTTATTGTTGCTTGAGGCCTCATGTATTCTCATTATTACCATGCTTATATATCACTTATAGAGGGGTCCAGTGTGGTGTTGTTAGTTTTCTTCAAGAAATTTGAATATTTCACCTCATCTTTTTTCTTATGCATTATCATTCATGACATCATTCAGAATCATTTTTTGCAAGTAAGCCATTTTTTAATCTATTCTATACATTTTATAGCGCGACTTTTCAACAATTGATGGAAATGTACACCCTGGTTACGAACCTTTAGTGTCAATTTTTTATTATAATACCAATATCTGCACTGCCTCTAATGCTGTTTTTTTCTGTAATTTTGAAGGTACAAAGGAAGGTATTCCTATATTAATTTTGATTATAGCTATTGCTACGACGTAGGATGCAGTTATGGTCCTCTTCTCCAAAGCAAAATTACATCGGTATGCTTGCTTCTTTATATCATATTACTACATTAGTTGAGGGTATTTATATTGTATATTGGTACTCAGGAATTTGAAAAAGGATTATTGAGGAGTTATCTTTGCACTATTTGCTAAGATTTGTCTGATCTAATTGACCATCGATGGGGACTCATCTTTTGCAGTATTACTCCCTCCTTCCTTTTTATAAGTTCAGGCACGCGAATTAAGAAAAGTAGAAAATTTGTTTGTTTTGACCTGTCCACTGTAGATGGATCCTGATAAGAACAACTACGTGCATTATTGCATCTATTTTTTCTATTGTTTAGTTATTATTGCATTCATTTTCCTCCTGTTTAGTTTGCTATTACAAAACTGCAGCAACGCTGGGCCTAGAAAAATTTCTTCTCAAATTATATAATAAATTGTAATATGTTTTAGCTTTTCTCTATTTTCAATTTTTAGGCTTTATATTTTCACCAAATTCTAATAGCATGTTTGAAATTCACAGAAATTCCTATAGCCATTGGTCGCCATTGTACTTTATTTTCATATCATTTTCTAACTATTCATAAATGCCGGAGCAACGCACCTGGAAATCAAGCTCTTTACGTGTCTGTGATTCACTACAATACACGGATCTGTACTGCAAGCATTATGCTCAAGTAGAAATTGGATGTGAAAATCATTTATTTCATTACTGTGAATGTATTGTAGTTATTGTAGGTTAGACTCAAGGCATGAGTTTTTAATTTAGAGGCCACTAGCACCATGAAGCTTTAGGTGACACTTCTTGATAGAGATAGAATGATGCTAGGATATCGCTCCCCACTAAAACCATACCTGTTGCAGGTTTCTCTAAAATTGTGACATAATCGCATTTCCCCACCGTTAAAGCCTTGAGGACAAAGATGGATTAGCACTAGAGTTTGCACCAGTATGAGTGCGACTAAAGGATCCCGTACCTGTCATTTGAATGTAAAGCAACCAACCGAACTTATAAGCATATCAGAGCAGCCAAGGAGCAGGAGCACTTCATCTGCTAGAGGCAAAGCAGAGAACAAATCAGGAGCAGGGAAAGAAAGGAGCTCACTGGATGTCACACGGTTCGCTCTCACTGCCAGTATTTATAGTCGAGAACTAGAAGATCGTTGGTTCTTGCAGTTGGGGTCGTGGTGCAAGACAGATTATAGAGCTTGCTGACCTTCTGTTTTGCTGGTTGTTTTATCTCTGTTCTGTGTAGGTTATAGCCCCACATTTTTCATGGGTTCAACTGAATTCGTGTTTAGGATATCAGGTTCCAAGCAATGAATCGATATGTGTATGCTTTCACTGTATTTTCAGTTGTACTCCTTTTTTTTATAGTTTATTCTGAGGTAAAAAGCTCATGTCCAGTATCGGCATGTATATTTAGAGGTAAATATCCAGTATATCACTGTAATGATACATTCGCATTGTATCAGCAAATGATAGCAATTATAGATGAATGATTGGAGACCTTTTACGACGGTGGATAATTTTTGTGCCATGTTAATGGCATTTTATATACTAATAGTTTCTTCTAGAAGTTAGGCTCAATACTAATTCTTTTGTTTCATTTTACTATTCCGAGATCCATAAATTACTGAAGTAACGCTATGGGAATCATCTAGTTTTTATAACAATTGAGTTGCGTTCTTTTATATTTTTTATTCTGTGTTGTTAAATCCACAAGATTAATATTCTTGATGAGGTCGTCTGTGCAACAACAATCGCTAACTCAAGAAGTGCTTCATTTTATGGAATTCAGGACATGTTGTTCAAAAGCGAGTTTCCGTCAAATCAAGAGCTACGTGAACCTTTTGGAAAGCTAGTCACCCGTGTTCGCATCATATGTCTAATATTATTACCAATCATTTATCTTATTAAAAATTATTTAAAATAATTAGTTGTGTTTCAAATACAATAGATGATAATGAAAATTATAACAAAAAATTATCAGTTCTTTATCAACCACTCAAAATTTTCAATTTCCTTATCAGCCATCAACATTAATTTTCAATTTCCTTATCAGCCATCAGCCATCAATCGCTAACTCAAAATTTTCAATTATTTGTCACTCCTATATATTTAAAAGCTTAAAAAAGACTTGTTTTTCCTTTTATCAATTTTTTCTAAGTTTTAACCTTATTCATTTTAGTGGATGTTGTTTGGTTTTGAGGCTTATAAAATTTTCATAAGGAAAAATTTTCACTTTTAATTCAAATTCAAATTTTAAAATTTAATTTGAATCATTTTATTTCTTTTTAAGCTCGTGTGCCATAATATGAATTTGTGAGATATGATTGATTGCTATAATGTTTATTAAAATGGGTAATGAAAAAACTTAGTAGAAAAATAATTGAGGGGCAAACAAGTTTTTTTTCAAACCTTTAAATACATAGGAGTGACAAATAAGCAAAGAAAGTTAACTAGTGGTTGATAAAGAAATTGAAAATTTTAAGAAACTTGAAGTTTTTTGGATGGCTATAAAGGAATTGATCCAAGGACAATGGTGTTTCAACCATAGATTTTTAGTCTAATTGTGATTCAGCCATTGATTTTTAGATTTTGTGATTAAGCCATCATTTTTTGAAAGCTAACCTCAATTGTATCACAAGTCCGTTAAGTGACTCTAGCGGTATTTAACTTTTTGTGTGAAAAGACAAAATTGTCCTTTGTAATTGTATCATGAT